>VZRZ01008555.1:1742236-1846756 GCA_013398175.1 Climacteris rufus
GTTCATGGCTTGCAGCCCGGTGGCTTTAGACGAGAGCGACCCGGACTGGTGCAAAACGGCGTCGGGGCACATAAAGAGACCGATGAACGCGTTCATGGTGTGGTCCAAGATCGAGCGGAGAAAAATCATGGAGCAGTCTCCGGACATGCACAACGCGGAGATCTCCAAGCGCCTGGGCAAGCGGTGGAAAATGCTGAAGGACAGCGAGAAGATCCCTTTCATCCGGGAGGCGGAGAGGCTGCGGCTCAAGCACATGGCCGATTACCCCGACTACAAGTACCGGCCCAGGAAAAAGCCCAAAATGGACCCGTCGGCCAAGCCCAACGCGAGCCAAAGTCCCGAGAAAAACGCGCCCGCCAGCAGCGGCGGCAGCAAAAGCGCCAAGAGCTCCAGCAAGAAGTGCAGCAAGCTGAAAGCCTCCTCCGGCTCCTCGCCCCCCAAGCCGGGAGCCAAAACCGCTCACCACGGGGACTACGCGGGAGACGAGTACGTCTTCGGCACCCTGAAAGTGAGCAGTAAGACGGTCAAGTGCGTCTTCATGGACGAGGAGGAGGATGAGGAGGAGGACGAGGACGAGCTGCAGCTGCGGATCAAGCAGGAGGCGGAGGAGGACGAGGAGGACGAGGAGCCGGGGCCGCAGCAGCTGCGGCGGTACAACGTGGCCAAAGTGCCGGCCAGCCCCACCTTGAGCTCCTCGGCGGAGTCCACCGAGGGGGCCAGCCTGTACGAGGAGGTGCGGGGCGGCGCCGCGGCGGCGGGCGGCGGCAGCAGACTCTACTACAGCTTCAAGAACATCACCAAGCAGGGCCCGCCGCCGCCGCAGCAGCCGCCTGGCCTCTCCCCTGCCTCCTCCCGGTCCATCTCCACCTCGTCGGCCGGCAGCGAGGAGGCGGACGACCTGCTCTTCGACCTCAGCCTCAACTTCTCCCAGCACGGCCACGCCGCCGCCGAGCTGGGGGCGGGCGCCGCCGCCGGCAACCTCTCCCTCTCGCTGGTGGACAAGGACCTGGACTCCTTCAGCGAGGGCAGCCTCGGCTCCCACTTCGAATTCCCTGACTACTGTACCCCGGAGCTGAGCGAGATGATCGCGGGCGACTGGCTGGAGGCGAACTTCTCCGACCTGGTGTTCACGTACTGAGCACGGGGGCGGCGGCCAGGGCGGGCGGCGAGAGCGGCGGAGCTGGAGCGGCGCGAAGCCGGCGACGATGATGATGATGATGCTCATGATGATGATTAAAAAAAATAAGTCTTGTTTTCTTTTAAAAAAAAAAAAATCTCGAAGTTAGTTCCGAGCCCGGGAGTTGTGATTTTATTTTTTTTTTTTATTTTTTGTGTTTTTTAGTTTTTATTGCGTTTGGTGATCACAACAACAACAGCAAAGGCAAATGGGACTGGGGGAAAAATGATACAGAAGGCGCTGTTTGAAGCTTGTCGGTCTCTGATTGAAGTCTGGAAGATGGTCTGCAAAGAAGTCTTTTGGCAGCACAACTGTTACTCAAGGGGGTTTGTGGATTTTTTTTTTTTTCCCGTGAGAGATCTTAATGAACTGTTCTGTTTTTTGATTTTGTTTTTTTTTTCCTAAAGGGACCATTGCAACTTTTTTTGGAGGGAGAAAACTGATGTCTTCTATGCATCCGATTCTTAACAAAGCTGCAGGGAGCTTGAAAAAATGCAGACTGTACAAACGCTTACAAATAACTGAACTGACTTAAGATCAGAGTTTACTTTTCAGATCAAATTGTTTATGGTTTTACAAATGTGATTTCTACTTGCCAACTTTTTTTTTTGTAACTTGTTCCCTTATACCTCCTTGATTGAATACCAGACAGCCTAGACCTCAGTACAAAAAGGTATTGAAACATTTTTGATACATAACAGACCTCAGTCTTTTTTAAAAATTAATATATTTTCAGGCGTATTTTTGTACAGTGAAAAGGGAACATTCTTGCTGTGTTTTTTCAGTAAGACTTTTCAGGCACTTCTTCCCTTTTATTTTCTTTGTTTTTCTCTGTTTTTAGCATGCAAGTTTGTTGGTACGTTACGTCCTGGTTTTAAAAGGATTAAAATTTTAAAAAATAATCCTTGCATCTAAAGGCCTTGTGGTTTAAAAAAAAAAAGAAACAAACACTTTTTTTGTACAGCTATAGTTCAGATTTGTTCAATATTTGTAGGTAAAGATTTATTGAAAATGGTGATATAGACCTCAGAGCTGTTATCTTAGTTTAAAAGATTGTATATGTACTGTACTATAGTAGGATTTTATGTATCTCATACGCTGTGATATGTGGATGGGGCCCCAGATGGAAGGTATGAAACTGGATTCTCGATTTTAGCAAAAAAAAAAAAAGAAAAAAGGCACATAGTTTAAAAAGTTTCTCATGTTGTGCAATATAATCTAAAGTACAGACCATCTGCATATTTTGTAGCAAATGATGGCAAAAGCAGACTTGTGCACTGTCAACATCATAGCCTGTTTTTTTTTTTTTTTTAATGCTGAAAGTCTGTATCTTGACAATTTTAATAAATCAGCTGGAACTGATAGAAACTCGTATCGCAATTAGTGTCTGTAGCAGTAACGCAGGAGATGCCGTGTTGTCACCCCTCGCCCGCGGAGGAGCGGTAGCTGTAGGCTGTTGTGCATGACCAGAGCTAGGGGGGAAGGAGAGTCAGGACTGCTTCTTTTCCTTTTTTTTTTTTTTTTTTTCCTCTCGTCGCCTTTTTCCCACCGGCTTTACTCCGCGGGGCCGGGGTTCGCTTGCTGCGGGCTGCTCCGGGCAGTGCCAGGCTGGTTCGCCCCCGGTATTTTCGGCTCTGCCGCCTTCCCCCAGCCCTCCGGCGGGGAAAGGGCGCGGCGGAGCCCCGCAGCCGCTTTGCGGGGCCGAGTGCCCGCTCTCTGCGCCGCCGGGAGGGCCACTCGCCCCCTCCGCATGCCCCCGGTCTTCTCCCCGCTGCGCTTTTTCTTCCCCCCTCTCCCGTTTTGGAAGAATAGCCTGGGCCAGGCTGGCGGTGGAGATGCTGAGGGTAGCGGTGCTGCATCTCCTCCGCCCCAGCAGCGCTCGGCCCGCCGGGGTGGCCCCGGGCCCTCCGGAGAGCCGCCCGCTGCTCCGGGCAGGCAGGGCAGGGCAGGAGAGGGGTACGAGCTTCGGCTGTAGGTGAGCAGACTTTGTCAGTGTGCTTTTTATATATATAATTTTTTTGGACCTTAGGAGCCATCGGATTTCAGTTGCGCACTCTGAAATAGCTGCTGATGGCAATATACAGACTCACGAGGTGGAAGTTTGTTTCTCAAGAAGTTTACTTTTTTATCTGATAGGCATTGGTAAATTATTACTACTTTTTTTTTTTTTTCTCTGCTAATTAATGATCCAGCTGTTTACAGGGACAATTCACTGTGCTGGTATTTTGGTGGCAACCACTGCTACAGGCTTTCAGACTTGCTGAAATGAAAATCCTGCATACGCATTTGTAAGGCATAATAAAACATAACATTAAAACCTGCATGCATGTTATGTTTAATCAAAGACAACTCTTAGGCATTTAAGTGGTGAGATATCTTACTTTAGGTTAGTTAAACTGGTAGTAAAATGATTAATATAATCTGATCTCTTTCTAATAATAATAATAATAATAAAACACTCATGATTCTAAATAAAAGTTGTTTGGCCTAAATCTTTGCTATCAGAAAAGAGATATAGCATATCTGGGAACTCAAATTTATGTCTTGCATTGTGATAATTCTTTATGAGAAACTGTGTTTTAAAACAAACTTAATTACAATATACGAGATATCCTTGGCAATGGATAGTCCTCAATAAAACAGAGTTTCTTGAATTTTCAGTTTTTGGTCTCAAATGATTAGTGTGTTCTCCATGTAATAACTTAGAAATCAGATTGAAAACAAATGACATTTATCTCTTCTAAGGCAAAAGAGTGAAAGACAATAGATACACTGAAGTGCTCTCGCCTAGCCATTCACTATCCTGCTATCAAAAATCCCGGTTTGGGCTAGGGTGATGGAATAAGTTGATCAGGTTCTAAGTCTTAAAACTGAGCCAAAATTCTCTTAGTAATTCTTCAAGCTAACGTGAGGGTAGGGTGATGTATTCTTTCAGTCCCTTTCTTCTGATGTGCATCCTTGTTTATTAAAGTGATAATAGGCAGTGTCATTAAACATTTGTGCTTTACAGATGTTCAATGAGTTATGAATGATTATGGTCAAATACAGGCTGCATTTAGTTTGCATTGTAATAAGGTCTGTGTCTCAGCCTACTAAAGTTTTGACTTGCATATATTTTTGGAAGCAGTTTTTAGAATTACCATTTAAAATAGTAGTCAAGGATAACTGAATTAAAGGATCCAATTAAAGAGCAGTCAGGCATATTTTAAAAGAGCAACAGGTCTACTTTAGTCAAAGAATATAATACCCACTCAGAAGTATATCTTTTCTTTCTTCTAGATGGGAATTATACTGTACTTTATCAGAAGAATATTTTGAGTGAAGGTGTATGGTGCAGGGAAACAATTTTTTTTTGGCCAAACTGTTGAGTTACTTTCATTTAGTAGTTTATTATTGCATATTGTTCAAGGAAAAATTAGGTAGTGTTCTGTTTAAGCCACTGCATAGTAAGGGCTGAAGTTTGGTGCTGTTGAATGCCTAAGCTCCTACTGATCTCAGTGAAAGTAAAAAACAGTCTTCTACTCATGAAAAATAGCATCTGCTAAGCTACTCTTGTTTTATTTTATCATTAATAATATTCATACATTCTGTTTCTCTTCTTTTTTTTTTTTTAAGTGTACATAGGAATCTTTGTTGACATGCTAAAGCAGTCCTGTTGCAGGCCTAGTATCTCCTGTGGCCTTTTTCCCCACATTCCTTGCATTTGTCTCTGTAAATACTACTCTATGTGTAATAGAACTCAGTGATAGGAGGGAGAAAAATGAGCTTTTATATGTCGAAAGACAAGTTACTTGCTAACACTGAGGATGTCAACTCAATGTAAAACCTAATCAAACATGCTGGTTCTTTTTATCTTTAAAGCAAACATTTTTTTGAAGATCTTTTCCCCCCCTTTTGATATTTTTACTCTATTTTTTCCCTTCCTTTTGAAAGAACCACAATTAAGAAATTTTTTCTTCCTTTAAGTGCAGTTTTTTACAAGTGTGGTAGAAAGGCTTATTCCAGGCATCCTTTAAGTGCTACATGCTCTTTAGGCATTCACTGACATTCAGATGAAGCTTCAAGCCTATTGAATGTGATTTGCATGTCTGCAGTATGATCCTTCACTCCTGCCTATTTGAGGAAAGTGCAACTCTGTTGTTACACCAGGGGAAAACTGGTGTGGAGTTAAAAGTCAGAGCCATATAAGTTTTAGGTGTTTGATAATCAAAACAGTTCATGAAGTTCCATTTTACATCTTCACAATTGTTGCCTAGTAAGGCCTTAAATCGGCTCTGGTTAAAAAAAATAGAATTCTCATTGAGCTTAATGGGAGTTTTTGCCTCAAGGGCTGCTGGCAGGATAGGTGTCTTAGTTCCTCCTACCCTTCATTTGTAAGCATGACCAGGAAAAACAAAACAACAAAAACCTAATACAATGAGTTGCCTTACATTTTCCCTACTATACAGTTGTATTCCTTTGATTTATTTCCTTTCCCCTCACTCACATCCAAGGCTGTGATTGTTTTTGTTTTTCTTAATTTTTTTGCACACTACCTATACCAATTAACTGCCTAATTAGTTTTATCTTCTCTACATGGATGCAGTGAATTTGTAAGAGAATTTCACAAGCAAGTAGTTTTTTAGTGAGTTTAAAGTAAATAGAGTTTTAAAGACCTATTTTTATATTCAATATAAAGCACAAATGTGCAGAAAATGTAGAATGACTTACAAAAAGGGAAACAAAAGTTCATAATATTTCATGTATAAAAGTAATACCTTCTTTGGGATGAGATTCTCTTAGAAAACCCAATACTTATGCCAGTGCAAAGATAGGAATATTTTAAAAACTCTTAGAAAAATTGTGATTGACAGCAATTTAAAAGGAATGACTTCTGTAGATACAAGGAAACCCCTAAAGCAATATTGATAAGAAGGGGTGAATGGTTTTCAATGATGAACAACAACCTGGAAGTGTGAGAATGGAGGTTTCAATCCTTATTAATTAATCAAATTTCTTCTTTTGTGATTAGTTACAACATCTGGATTTTCTGTGAAGTGCAATCTTGAAGGATGAAAAAGTGCAAAGGCACCAAACCTCTAAGACTTGTGAAAGTTCAGAAGCAGGTTTGATTTAGAATTATTGAATAGGGCTTCAGATATTGGTAATTCACACTTTTGGTAAAATTAAGACATTGATTTACTGCTTGAAGAAATTTGATCAAGTAATAATGATTAATCCGGGAACTCCCATTGTCACAATTTGTTTTCGTTTCCATCGTCCTGCTTATCTCCAAAACCAACTTGCCTCAACTCCTGGCAAAGCCAGGGAGAAGAGTTATATGCCATTGTTAGTTCATTTACAATTTGTATCTGGTTTTGCTCTTGTACATATGTTGGCGTTTTGGAGTCTTTACATAAATGCTGTGATACTTCTTTTCTTATTTCCTTTTATTTTTTGGTGGGCTGTTTTAAAATGGAGGCCTGTTTTCCAATGTGGGACTTTTGATGGTTACAACATTTCAATGATGTTGCATGATGGCCACAGGTGGGGGAAATTGAATGTTTTAGAGCAGTTTTTCAAGCATGACACTTTTAAAATATGTAATTTCAAAGACTTTTCGAGGCCACATGAAATTAGTTTTCATAGCCACTCCAGGTCTTGGGGGGAAAAGCTGAAAAGTACTTTTGTTTAGAAGTCTGAGTGATGGTGGGGGGGAAACCTTTTCTTGAGGTTTTTGCATGCCAGTGCACGGCCTATTGCTGTGAGAGAAGGAAGATGGTAAGGCTGCTTGAGGCAATGCACTGGAGGACAAAGTGTTTTCTAGCACTAGAAAAAGAAAATGCATGGCAAAGTTTTGTCTTCTAGTAGACTATATAGCATGCAGAGTTTAGTATGTGTCAAAACAGTGTATGACATTGCTGTATCAAAGTTGTAAAATTAAGCATTATTTATTGAAAACTATGTATTTTTTTTGTAAAAACCTGATCACCTAGAGGATTAATATCAGTGACTTGTGCTAGTGCTACAAACTTAACCAGCTTCTTTACTACAGTACTTGATATGCAGTGTTAATGCTCAGGGTTGAAACCAGTCCACTCCAATGTCTTTTTTTGCAAGAGTTTTTAAATAAAGGAACAACATAATGCAATTGTTCAAAATACTCTAATAAAAATGTGTGATCAATCTTCCTATGTGTTTTTATGTGGAATTTTTTTTTTCTGGTGTTGCATTTGGTAAATGCAGTTCAGCTATTATAATGAATCCACTCCTCATTCTGTGGGCATCTAAAGATGAAAGTCAGTGGGGAAGTTATATTTTTCAAAAAGTCCCTCGAAAGGTAGTTATGTTCCAGGCAGTGTGTACTAAGTGCTGTTCTGGGCACACTTGGGAGACACAGAAAAAGCCAATTCTTTCTTCTTTTCTGGTTAAGACTCTGGATAAAATAATAAAGTATTTTATGACAAACATTTTCAACTTTGCTTTAAAGCTGACCATGAAAGATTGAAATAAGATGGATTACATGCCAGCACACCCCATTTCTCTCTATATCTTTTTCTACAAACAATTTACCATCTAAATGTATTTTGGCATAGAAAAAAACCGTTCTGTATTAAGATTCTAGTTATGAAAATGTTTTTATGAGAAAAGTGTAATCAATTCCTGAAACTATAAAAAGGTGTTTTTAATGTGTTTATGTGGTGAAAGTTTGTTGTATATTAAATATTGTTTTATAGAAATGATGGAATTTACCATTACAAATTCAAAATTTGTAATTAATACAAGCCATCTCCTGCAGAAATTAACCTTCTAGAGCTCCTGCCAGCAGACATATTCCCATATCCCAGAAAATATACAAGACACATCTCTCAATTTTATTTGATGCCTGTACTTTTGCAAGTTTACACAGAGCTAAAAACATCAACTGATAATACCTTCCTTTCTGCTGGAGGGAGGTTGTTGTTAATACACAATAAATAATAGAAAAATTCTAATCAACTTAACCTGTGGCTGATAGAAACCTTTAGACCTGGGGAGAGTCAATTCAATAAATAAAAAGTTCCAGATAATTTTTTATGACTCTTGAGCACAGATCTTCCCATTATTCCTGTTCTTTCCTTATCCCAACAGTGCTGAATAGCCCATTTCTCCAAAAAAACACTTCTTGGACGACAATTAATTTCTGTTTAAATCATCAGACCTGTTGAGAACACCGAAAGCAATCTATATAATTTCAGGAGTCTGTTGTAGTAGTATATTTTCGTGTGAATGGAGATGTGTAACTTGTGTGAAATAAGGGTTTGAATGTGACATGTCATAGTAAATACAGGAAATTTAAGCTGATCATTGTAAATCAATGAAATAAAATCTTTATATACAGCCATCATACCACTACCTTTTCTGTACATACCAAAAATTTTCAAAAAACATTTTTAAGGTATCTTAGAAGGTTTTGAAACAATGCTCTGAGAGTATTCCATAATATTTTTTTTCTTTGTTCAGGGGTTGGGGGGGGGAGGCTGTTTGCTTAATTCTTATATAGTTTTTTTTATTAAAGTCCTATCATAGTTAACCAAATACAAACTAGAAATCTCCTAGTGAAGACTAAGGTTATCTCCATGCTGTCTCAAATCTGTTGAGCTGAAGTCTTCTCTTTGGTTCCCCCTGAGAGAGACTAGTTATTACTGCTTTGGAAACTCAAGCTTCAGTTCTTCTATGCCAGGTCTTAATGCCAGAGGGAAATTCTGCATGACACATTGGGAATTTTCCTCATCCAGTGTTTGAAAGTGTTTTTAGATTGGTAAACCACAAGTTATCACATCTTAAAACTATCATTGTAGAGGTATTGTGTGGCCTGGGTGTTGGCTCAGTTTCATATGGAAGAAAGGATAGAAGCATATGTTTGGAGGAAAAAATGCTTGGCATATCAGTTTGAATACTACATTATCAAGTTTGAATGTTGGATCTAACCCTAGAAGAAATGTGTGAAAACATGGACTGTAGGTAACCTAGACCCACACAGATACCCACAAGCATTTGCATCATTACAGACCTTACACAGGCACGTACATATTGGATACACATGTGTTTGGATTTTCATTAAAATGCCTGCTGTCTGGACTCCTCTAAATGGCTAGAATGTAGTGTCCATTAAAATCTATAACTTGAAGTCCTGAGAATTTAATGACGTTTTCATCTGTTGGACCTGTTGTCCCTGGAGTTCCATAAGTTTTAAGATTTGGATAAGAATAGTTAAAAAAAAAAAAAACCAACAGAAAACCTCCCACCTAAATGTATAGCAAAACCAAACCTAAACAAAATCACAAAAAAAAACCCAAGCAAACCATCCACAACAAATATCTCCAGCTCTAGAAATGACAATCCCCACCATAGTGAAATGACAATTCCCACAACAGTCAGAGTAAAAGGATCTTGGCCCTTTCCCTTGAAATCTGACATTACATTTATTGGCACTACCCTGATATTTGAATAAGCTAAAGCATCTATGATAGATCGCTTTTTTCTACAACTCTGTAAATTCAATTAAAAGATGATGATCATCTTCAAGCAAAATTGACTCACATATACTTTAAAATACAAGTCTTACTTTTTCAAATTATGGTGTTAACAAATACTGAAGTGTACATAGAGAGTGAAGCAGCATTCTTCTGGACACAAGAACAAGGCAGCCCAAGAAATGCATAGTGAAAAATAAAATCTAGATCTCAGTTATAATCATCCTGTTAAGTTTCATATTAATGTGACATTTTGGCATTTCACAGGCATAACTAGGTGGGTATATTTCTTTCTCTAAGACACCAAATATGCGTAAATAAATACGCAACAAATTAGTCTTCTGATCACTTTCTTGAGTCTTCGATTTTGTGTCTGTTTGTAAAGTAGCTTGCACTTGAGCCTTGCCGATACTTGATGAGACTTCATTTGTCTGCATAATCTTATTGTTGTAATAATATTCCCTAAATCTCTTTAAAGCCTGCCTTTCATTCACCTAATTTCATTCAGCTTGTTCCTTGAGTTTTAGTGCTCATACTCTTCAGCAATCAGAAGCAAACTGTTCCTCTGACAGTTTTCAAGAGTAGAAAAAGGGTAGAAAATCACTGAGAAGTGCCCACACATTTTTGTCCTTGGAAACTTCAACTACTATCTCTTTTCTGGGCTATGGGCAGTTTTGTTTCCCTCAGCTATTTGTGGTCATTCATCAATTGTGGGTTATCAAAGCTCATAGTGCTGCAGGCAAAAAGATTCATTGAATTCAACTAGATTTCTGAAAACCACCTACTTAAACTGCTAAAACTATTCATCCTCATGTTACCTGAAGTTGAATTGCTTCACAAACAGAGTGGTGGAGTATTAATGTCTGTGAAAGGGGAAATAACAGCAAAAACACCACCACCAGATAACTGCCTGTTTGAAATGTGAATCTTGGTGTAGCCATGATGACCTGAGATTTCTGCAGCCCCCAAAGAGCTTTCTATGAAAAGACTTTTTTGTATATTTCCACTACATTAGTCTGTCAGATGTAAAATATCATGCTTTCACAAAGGTATTTTGCATTTGGAAGACAAGCAAAAATATATACAAAGTCACATACAAATGGAAAATATTTACAATAATATTAAAGACATTTGAGAATGGCGGTAGTCTTTCAAAAATATTTATCTTTGCTTTCCCCATGTCAATCTCTTGCACAAATGTTCTCCCACCAGCTTTTTCCTGAGCATGTATATTTTTTACATAAATGAGCAGATATAAATATTGATAGATATCACAGTCTTTCATGCACAAATGCAACTAAACAAATATTACTAAAGCTGCTGTATCAGTCATGCAAAGTTAAGGAACAATGTAGGGAAAATTGTAACTTTACTCAAATTTTTAAAATAAGTATACTGCCATGAGAGCAGGCGTCCCAAGTAGTACAGTACCTAGAAGTTATACACATGGCATTAGCTGGCCATCCATGGTAGATTTCTGGACTCACCCTTTGTACTGAGTGAGGAGCTGTCTGAAGCTTCACTGAAAAAATGGGATGCTTGGTGTCCCCAGAATCTGGCTCAGGATTTCACGTTAGATATCTCTGTCCACTCAAGAGATCAAAGAGTTAATAATTTTATTCTGATGGCAGGTGACAAAGACTTTCCATTGATATATTGTCCTGTAGGTAGAGCATGTGCTCAGGAAATAGAAAGCACAGGGAAGAGATATAAAGCACATCCAGACTACTAAAACAGAGTCAGCACATAGTCCAGGCACTGGAACTCAGCTGTCTGTATTGTTAAATTACTAGAAGACAAAATCCCTGACATGGTTTTGGCTGGTGAATGCTAGCACTATTCCAAAAAATCACTGGAACAATTTGGAAATTAACATGGGCCAAAGATCATTCCCAACAGGCAGTTTGGATTCAGACACTCTGTTTTGGAAAGTAAGAGAGTTTAATAGCATAGATGTGGGCAGATCATGCCAGATGGCTTCTGAGCCAGGGAACAGACCTTGGTTTAATTTACTACAGCTACAGGTTACAAACCCTATTTCTGCAGAATTTTGACTATAAAACCCCTATAATTTTGGAGAATATCTTAACCTCAATCTATGGAATAGAGAGAAGCTGTTATCACTGTGTATGGTTGGAGTGCAAAAATCATGAGGCCAAAGGCAAGGCAAAAAATAATTTGCCCTAAAGCCTCTTCTGCTCTGTTACTGATGTGTACTACCTCTTGTTATATACAGTGTCAGTTCTACATCTGTGGCAATCCTTTTTACATGGGTGCTCAGTCTTAACAGGGTGAAGAGGATGCAAATGGATGCAAATTTTTTAAAACTCAGAAATGTTTTAGAGAATTTGGGATGGGATGCAAGCTCCAGCTCATAAAAATTATAACAATTTTCACTGCAGTGCCTTCACTCACAAGAATCCAAAATCACTTTACAAATATTGTTGGCCAATTTTGTTCTTCCCTTGTAGTCAAAACACCTACTGAAATCAATTGCAAAATCACTTCTATTGAATCTCCTCCAACTGCAGAGCTGAGTGAGAATTTTATATGTTGAACAGCTATAGAACTGGAGCTTTGAAATTGTTTTTTAAATTATACATAAGAATCATACAGTGTATGTTCTTCTAGCACTCAGTTAGTTTAGACAATATTTTCATAAACTGCACTCTTAGGAAAAGAAATCAATCCATCTGGACTAGATAAGAGAGAATCATTAAGTATTTTCCTTGCTTAAATATTAACATAAATTCATAAAACTGATTTAGTGTCCTGAGAAAGGAATGCTCTCTTGGTCAGTACATCAGTGTTATGGTCTAACCTTAGTGATTACTGAATCACAAAAAGTCCTGTCTTCAAACATGAAAGTTTTGGTGTTTTTTCTATTTTTTAAAATTGTATGGATAAGGGATGAAGCTAAAGCTAGAAAGCATAAAGGATGATAGAAGTTTCAGACTCATTTGAGTTGTTTTGCCATTATTGAATCAAAATAGTGCATCTGTGCTGCAATAGATCTCATGCTTTTTTCTGATGTTCAATGGTTTCTTCACCTAAATATGTTCCACTGGTGTTAATAGTGGTTTTGACAGTACAAATAACATCTAAGTTTGAACTTAGACACAGAAACTCCTGTGGGTGGCAGGAAAAACAGTGTAAAGTAGGCTTGGCTTGGAAACAAAAGGAAGAAAACCAACAAAGTTACAAGAGAAAGGCAAGACAGCTGTCATGAGTTGCACACTGACCTCTATATTTTCTGGCTTTTAGAATTTGTATGAGAGGGCTACCTCAACAGGATAATTTCCAAAGTGCCCTGAACACTGAGGAGCTGCCTCTGCTGCTTGATCCATCAGGATCTGTCCTAGTTAAACAATTTCTGAGAAATGTGTGTACCCAGAGCACCAGCCAGCAAGGTGTGCTGTGGCTACCTTGTGTCTTCCCCGGCTTCATGTGGGGCACATGGCAACTCCCATCTCCACCAGTTTCTTATGGTGAGAGACTGGATCCCAAAGGAAAGACAAGAAGTAAAAGTTATAACTTGGATTTACAGATGATGAGGGTAAGGGCATGCAATCCCACATCCATGCTAACCCCACATCCGTGCTGGCACTCACAAACAACTCTTCTAACTGACTGGAGGTACTTGAAGGGCTGGGTCTCCACACTACACTTGTGGAAAATGAAATCCTGAGCTAAGGAATGTTTCTACTGCCTGTCATCAGCCTTTTCCTTACTTGCCATTTCAAGAGAAAATGAAGTTATGAAAACTTATTAAAAATAAATGTGACTCTTTTTTTGATGCATCTTCATGCACCTCTGTTTGATTCCCCCTATCATTTAACAGCAAAAGTTAGAACAGCAACAGATATAATCCATTGTATCCTACAGTAAAGAATTAAATTAATGTGAAAATATCTTTCTCCAGTCACGCCCATAAAGTCACTTTGTATGAAATTGGAGACAATATGTATTGAATAATGACCTCGTATTGAATAAAGATTCCCACTAGTGTAGAATTAGTAGGCTTAACCATTAGCAACATTCACAAAATGCTAATAAAATATTTATTTGGCTATTACTTTTCTTGACCTATTAGTTCAGCTCACTAATGGATTCAGTCTTTCTAGACAGAACCTTATACATTTATCTGAAGCTTAGATAGTTATTTTCCTCAGCGATGACACATGCATTATTTTGTCACATATATATTTACTTTATAAAATTTGAAGTCTATCTGTCTATCTACCTATCTATCTATACACACATAACTTTAGGAATATTTAAGAAATAAAACACTAATCAATTTTAACTGAAATATTGTCAGGTACAGAAGATTTAAACAAGATATTCATTACTTGGTCCAACAACCACTTGTTTAGAATATTACATTAAGAGTCAGAAACTACTTATGGTATACCTTATACTAGGATAGACTAGTCAAATGCATGCTTACTGAATAATTCTATTATTTTTTTCCTCTGTCTAAATTGTCCTTTAAGAACCTTTTAATGCATCTTGATTCTGAGAGTTTCCTTGCTGTACAAATCACTCTCATTCATATTAATGTCCTTTCTGCCTGTAAAAGGACTGGGATGTTGGAGGCGATAGATATCAAAAAGATTTTTTGAGAAAATATTCCCAGAATGCAGAATTCTTGTCCTTTGTGTGAAACATAAAGCAAGTACTTGAAATACCATGTATAAATATATTATTATAAAAATTATTTTCAATTTAATTTATATAAATTGTGGTTTAAAGCAGGCACCTAGTTGTATCTATGTAAGATGCCTTGAATGATACAGCTGCAGAAAAAAAAGAAGTTTGGTTCCATCATAAGTTTTGGCAAGCCTTTAAAAAGAGGGAGTTGCTGGTAAGGACTGGCAGGATACCAACGGACTAGAAGTGTTTTTTTCAAGTGAAACCACAGTTTAGCTACTAAAGGGCACCCACCAAATCCCAGCTCACAAAATGTAGTGGGGACTGGAAATTTTCCTTGTCTCCCGAGAGCTGCTTATATTGTGCTCAGCTGGGAGGTTGATGGTTTTCCCAGTGCAGTGTAGAGAAATAGGTTGCCTCCAAAATACAGAATTAGTTTTTATTATCCTCCTTTCCAGTAACTTTGTGATGTGATTCAAAGATAGACATATATCATATATCTAATAAATACAATCAAATGTAAATAAGATACCCTTAAAAATGACTTCTTACTGAGAAAATGGAATCAATAATTAAGAACCTCCTTCTTCTTCTTTTCCTTTGGGAAAATAACGGCAGTTTGGGGTTTTTTTTTTTTTTTTTGGTCAATCAGTGTATTTTATTTGTTAGTTGGGGTGGGTGTTATGCTTTTTTCTCTTTTTCAGCCTCTTTGCTACTATTTCGTGTTATCACCATTCAGCCTTGGATTGATTAATCTCTCCAAAGCCAAGTGTTAGCCATCAGACATGTAAAGTACTATGGGAATTCTTTACAAACCAGGCTTAGGTGAATGACACAAGTAGAGCAGTTTGCCCCCTATCTGAAATGTCAGTAATAAAGAAAATAAACTTGAACAGGCATCTGTAATTTTTTCCTGTTTTTCTATAAATGTATAGTTATAATAGATGTTTCAGTGACATTTGAAACAAATACGTATGTAAGCTATATGTATTAAGAGGAAGGACAAACAGTAAAAAGTTGAGACCTGTTGTGGCTTTTTTCCCTGGGGTGCAGCATGTGCAACACATGAGAAAGATGACATCACCCATAGAAGGGACTGGATTCACAGACATGCTATAAATAAATCATTCAACAAAATGAAGAACTAGCAAAAGGGACAGTCAGGGTCATATTCTTAAACATGTGTTATTTACCCAATAATCTGAATAATCTCCTAAAGTCTTTCCAGTTTCATAGGTAAATGCAATAAACATTATCATATGAAAAACAAACACACACACCCTGTGCCTTACATTTGTATTTGTTTATTTATGTTTACAGCTAATGTGTACAGAATTTAAATAAATTCACCTCTATACAGTTGCTTTCATATGTCAATTTTATAGAACGGTACATGACTACAGTTTTGGATTTGTTTTCAAATGCAAGATGGAAATAATCCTCCAGTCCCAGCAGGCATGGGATAACATGTGGGCTGTAAGTACTCCGTGCACAGAGGCTGTGTGTGGCTGGGCTCCAGCAGTCTAAGAGGAGGGTTTCTGAACAAGACGGCCACTCCCAAGCCCACACAGTGAGCCGCAAGGAACGAGCCTCCCTGTTCCTTGAAAACTCTCCTGATGCCAGTCTCAAAAATTATTTTGGTATTTAGATGCCTTCATCTCTTGAACTTTTCAGATTTCAGGTGTTATTCAGACTATCTACACACACCTAGATCCATGCTGAGGAGGTAAAGTGTTTGTGGTGTCACGAAACTCATCACTGCCTAACACTGCAGGTGATTAAAGTCCTGTGCTGGGACAGGAGGTTCCCCCAGCACCAGTGGGTGGGATGGCTATACAGCCTGGTGAGCTGTGGTTAAGTGAGCACCATGGAAAGCAGATGTCTTGGTTTCCTGGTAATTCAGAAATGTTACAGAACAGGGGCCCTACATCAATCCGACCACTATGTTTAGAACAAATTTACATAATTTGTATAGTTTCTTCCTAGAAAAATTGTTTTTCTGGGAGACATCTGTCTCTGGCACCTTTCTCAGGCTGCAGGTCTTGAGCAGGGCCTTTGGAGATCCTCTGTGCTGTGAACTGGGGCAGATCCCTCTCTGTGCTCCTGGAGTGGTACCATCATCACTCAGCACAAGATCCATGGGGGCAGACAAAGCAAAAATATGCACAACAATATTTACTGTCCTACAGTTATTTGTATAAATCATGGCAGCATCAAAGAAATGTGTCTTCCTCTTGGGGTAGAGGGTGATGAGATTCCTGTTTAAATTTAGTGTCTGGAGAAGCGTGTTCACAGCGGAGGCCTCTCAGAATGCTCTGTCTCCTTCAGAAATGAGCGGCACTGCTATTTACAGCCTCCGACCAAGCGCCAGACACTGCAACCTGGTAAATGTAAAGATAAATATGGATGTGTACTTTTCTGAACCGGGACCTTGTAGACTGCTTTCAAGCTGAGCCATGGACCCTAGTTAAAAGGGAGAATGCATTTATTAAGAAAATACATTAATAATGAAATAAGTGTAAATTGTGTTTTATTTTATAGTATACAAAATGATACCATTTTCTTTGTATAGCTTCAGATCTAGTTTTTATTCTTTCTTTGCCCTGTGTTTTTACCCCACAGCTTTCCCATTCTACAAGACATGAATTAAAAACTCTGACCTCTACTCTCCCTATTACTTATTTTTTACATTTTCCTTTTTGCACCTCAGTAAATTTAAAAGCCTCTTTAGCTCTGGAAAAGTGTAAAGCAATAGAACACTGAAGCTCTGTAATTCTGCCCCTGTTACGTTTTAAATACCTTTTCCACCTTTTTGAAAACTTATAGAGTGTCAAAGTTACAGAGTTTCATTGTACTTGTTTTCTCTTTACTTTTTCCAAAGTTGAGGAAGTTTTGAAAAGTTACAAAGTGTCAGAAAGAAAATGGAATAAGGGAGAAAACATCCCAGACCCCTTTCAAACTAAAATAAATCAGGAGGTGGGGGAAAAGAAAAACAAACCAAAATTGTTACAGTATTTTGACAAATAAGGGCATAAAAACAGTACAAAAGCTTTACTATAAGAACAAATAGTTCTTTTCACTGTGAAATGTTTAAATGAAAATATTTGTCAAGCTTTAACTGATCTCTGCCTGTGCTAGGCAATGCTTATAGGAAATACAAATTTCTCTGACAAAGAAATGATATCCATTGGATTTTAAAGATATCAATAACTTTCTCAATCCTCTGGAGAAGGGGATTGAGTGCATCCTCAATCAGTTCCAGATGATACCACATTGGGCAGAATTGTTCAGGACAGGAAGGTTCTGCAGAGGGATCTGGACAGGCTGGATCCATGGGCTGACGCCAATGGTTAAAGGCGCTTATACCGGATGCTTTTGAGGTCGCAACAGCGCCTTTATGTGAGCGGAATCCCTGCTGGGATGAGTTGCAAGAGTTCTACAACTCTCCCAAAGGACAGAGTTCTAGCTACCGCAGATAACCTGTTTCTGCTGGCTCCTCTAGGACCAGAGTTTCCCCAGGCGTGGTGTACTAGCGCCGACGAGAATAAAAGGCTACACAGAGGGCTCTTCCATGGGATAACAGCTGATTTATTGTGAATCCGGTGTTGTGTTCTGAGGGTCCAGAGATATCCAGGTGGCTGGAGTAACCCAGAAGAAAGAGCCAGGAGGAAGCCCTGCAGGGCTCTTTTAAAGGGAGGTGGGACCAGGAAATACCCAATGGGAAATGGCATAGTTCAAAGTGACCAGTGGGGAAGAGCTTTCCAGGGCATAGCCATGTATGGCATCTGAGATATGGGCACAGGTAACACAAGGGAAATATGGGATTTTATCACAGCTCAGGCAGAGGGTTCAGATATTGGAGGAATAAGGCCGAGGGCACTGCCTTGGCTTTCTTCCCACCCAAACCTGAAGCTCAAAAGCAGCAACTTCTGCCAAGCGCATTGCTACAAACGGTGTGAGATTCATACAGGCCGAGTGCTGGGTCCTGTTCTTGAGGCACAACAACTGCTTGCAATGAGAGGCTTGGAGAAAGTTGCTGGTGGAAAAGGACCAGGGAGTCCTGGTCAACAGTCAGATAAACACAAGCCAGCTGTGTCCAGGTGGCCATGAAGGTCAGTGGCATCCTGGCCTGTATCAGCAACAGTGGGGCCAGGAGGATCAGGGCAGTGATTGTGCCCCTGTACTCAGCACTGGTGAGGCTATATCTCAAATCCTGTGTTCAGTTTTGGGCCCCTCACTGCAAGAAAGACATTGAGGGGCTGGAGCAAGTCCAGAGAAGGGCTACAGAGCTGATGAAAGGCCTAGAGCACAAGTCATGTGAGGAGTGCCTGACAGAGCTGGAGTTGTTTAGTGTGGAGAAAAACAGGCTCAGGAGAGACTTTATGATTCTTTACAACTACCTGAAAGGAGATTGTAGCTAGGTGGAGATGAGCCTCTTGCAGGTAACGAGCAATAGGACAAGAGGAAATGGTCTCAAGTTGTGCCAGGGGAGATTTAGGTTGGGTATTAGGAAAAATTTCTTCAATTAAAGAGTTGTCAAGCACTGGAACCAGCTGCCCAGGGAAGTGGTGGAGTCACCATTCCTGGAAGTATTTAAATAATTTGGATGCTGATGACACTGTCAAGTGTAGGCACTTGGCAATGCTGAGTTAATAGCTGGGCTCAATGATTTTAGAGGTCTTTTCTAACCTAAACAATTATATGGTTCTATTATTTGATTTGATTATATTATTTGATTCCTCTCTCCAGCCTTTTCCAGGTCCTCTTAATTTCACTTAAAATGTGTCAGTCTTTTATCTCCTTTTAAGCATAGCTAGAACAACTAAACAGAAGGAGGTATATGAGGCAGACTTACATCTAAACTTAAAAGTAGTGAAAAGAAGCAGGAACCTGACATATATGATGACTGGGAGGTTAACACATTATAAAAGAAAGAAATCAGGAGAATAATAGCATTTATTTAAAAACAAGATGAAATGCATGTATAACAACCAGAGCAAGGCTGCAAGAGTCAGTATGAGAAGAATAAAGAGATGGGCAAAGATTGTAGCAAAGCCACGGACAAGGATTGTAGAAAGAGAGGAGAGATTTTGTTTCTTGTCCAGCCTTTTCCAAGTGCTCCTGATTCCGCTTAATATGTACAGGTCTTTTTTAAAGCATGGCTAGAACAACTAAATAGATGACCTAGTAGTTCTAAAGCAACATTCCTGTAGAGTCAGGAATCAGGACATTTGGAGACAGACTGGTAGCAAGAGAAGGATGAAGATAAGGAGTTTGTTTGCCCTATATGTGATGTCTTTGGAGAAATCCTGGTTATATGAACTCATGCAAGGCTGGGAAAATTCTATGCAGGGACAGGAGCTCAATTTCTCCAAAGAAAATTAAAACAACTCAGGTTTGTTTTTCAGGTGTTTTTCAGGGCTATCTTAAAGAAGAATGGGAAAATAAAAAGGAATGCATGTTAGCATTCGCTTGGGCAGGACTTGAAGAACCATTTTACAGGCAAAAAAATAACATAACCTAACAGAGCCTTTTCCCCAAGAGATATCATGAAAAATTATATAAATGCCCTGCAGATTTTTTTCTGTGTACTGAGAAACAACTAGGATGAAGTACACTGAGACTTGATGTCCTTCCCATGTGTCACACATATATCCTGTGGAATATCCTGTTTTGCCTTCTCTGAATTGGACAGAGCAGACATCAAGTAGGTTGTTCCTAAATAATCAATGCCCTGTCCTTCAGTGGAAAGGAAATGTCTGAGGAAAAGGGTTAGAAAGGAATGGATGGAGGCATGTGAGAAGTGGAACAAGATTGATGTGATCCTCATGTCCTGCTGTGTTCCAGGTCATACCAGGAATGAGCTGGACCAGACTCTGAGCTGCCCAAACTGAGGCTGAGGTTTGGTGGAGAAGAGCTAATCATCAGAAGCACTCCCTTTTCATGGCAGTGCTCCTTTGAGTTCTGAAATGCATGGTAACCATAGGTTAGACCAATGATTCCTAAAGCTATCCTTTTTTTTCTTTGACCCACCATCCTCCTCACTGCCTGTCACATTTCTGTGTGGTTCCTGAATCCACTAGCCCTAATTGCTCACAGCTGTGACCTAGAGTTTGGGAATCACTGACTTGGGCAGACATAAACATTTTTCTTGTATCATACTCAAGCCACAGGCCTTATCTATCTATTCTGGGATAAATTATTTAACTAAGATAAAATTTAGTTCTTTTCCCTGATGGTTTGTACTGTACACATCTCCCTCATATAAACAATTCTTACTGCATTAATAAAAATCTGTGTAAAACCCTGGGCAAAATTAATATTGGGATGATACTGATGATTTGTAATAATTTAGAAAAATATGATGTAGAATGAAAAGACACTGGAAAATTGCTTTACAAGGAAAGAGGGAAAGAATTCTAGATGTTTTTAGATTGATCAAATGAGAGTCAAGATCAGTATGGTAACAGATCACAATTATTAGCAAACCGGAAATACCATGACTGAAAGGAATGGTTTATTTTGGCACAAGGATTATAAGTAAGCACAACAGGATGAAATTTAACACCAGACCTGTCAGCCTACTAGATGAAGGGAGCTCCACAACCACTTCTATTAAAAACTGGGTTTGACAAAGAATTATTCTAGGAGAGAATTCTCTACTGGCATAAAACATGTCCAGATACATCTCTTTGCTTTAATTTCGACAGTTCAAGCTGAAAAACTGCTAGCATACTTGTGTAATATTATGTGTGTTAACATAGTACTATAAAGTAGTATGAATGAAGCTGAATGGTCTGCTTAAGAATTTTATATGACTGCTTTTATTCTGAGCTTTAGCTAACTAAAGAGGGGTAATGAACCTGTCAAGTTTATCAGAAAGACAGAGAAACATTTGCTACCAATTTTTTTAGAGCAGCGGAAGAGGAGGAGGTCAGCAGGATTGCTAGTAGGATTCCCTGTGGTTTCCAGTGTTCTCACAGTAATATACAGGCAGTATTTAAAACCTAAATGAAGTACTGGTGGTTGTGAGTGGGAACGGGAAGTTTGTGCTGCACTTCAGCTTCCTTAATTCTTTGCAGTGTGAGTTGATGAAACCACACTATTGCTGTCAAAGGCCAGGTTAACATTTAATAGCTCTGTAAAACTTTAAACTTACTTTCAGAAAGTCTTAAAACATTGTTATAGCTTGGATTAAAATTCAGTGGAACTATTAGGTTTAACAACTACCTTTCATTTAAGATAACTTTAAAAAGTCATTAACCTCTGTTAAAGGAGAAGGAAGCTGAAGTAATAGAAATCTCCAATAACAAAACATAAACACAAAACACTGTTCAAGCTGGAGACAACTGTATGGTGGCTCAGGCATCATCTTTACCTGAATAGATGTGTTTGGATTTTGAAAAGCATGGAGAAGTGCCCAGAGAGAGGAAGGGAAGAGAGTTGGGACAGCTGGAAGGGTAACTACTCTGTGGCTCCACAGGCCTTGCAGTGATCAGAGGTAGGATAAGCGTTTTTTAGTAGAGAGTTGTCTAAAAACCATGATGACCATGAATGGTGAAATTTGTGTTCAGGTTCATCATGCTTGAGAAAACAGGACTATGTACAGTTTTTTAAATTATTATTTTCTTAATAATTTATTTCTCTTTCTACATAAAAGAAACTAATATACCAAATTTTGTCTAGTAAATAGGCTCACTAATAGTGATGACAATAGGATAACCCTTCCTTCATTTTGATCATTCTGTCCATCTTAGCTGAGAATCAATCTATTTGGAATTTGACGTACTCTACCTGAAGAAAAATTCATTAAAATAATTTAAACAAAGATCAATAAACCACATGTAACACAACAATTATGCTTCAGACCTTCAGTTAACCGAGTCAGTGACAATATTTGTGTTTTCTTTCTTCCCTGGGCCACAGAACTGCTGGTACAAAACTTCTGACACAACCGAATGAGGGAGACAAAATTTAAATAAATATTTTCAGATTTTCACTAAAATTTATCTGATGTATGAATTTCCTCATAAGCAGGAATGGTTTTCCTAGATATAAGAGCTGAATAACTTTTCCTAGGTGCTGAGTGTTCCACAGTACACGGCCGCTACAAGAGGGTCCATTTGTTTGACTTTTAATTATTCTGCTCAAGGTTTCTCAGAGAATCAGGTATTGAATGTGTAGCATTTCCAGAACTTATTCACATGACAGCTGAAAATCTCTTCTGGGAATTCAAGGTAAAGAGAAAATACCTTTGTGGATCTACTTGAAGCTGTTTAAAAGTTTACCTGGCTACTGCTTACCGTCACTCACCTGGAGATTTCTATTTCCACTACAACAATATTGCCATAGATCATTTTAGTATTCCTTGTCTTATCCACGAAACAATCAGATGTGTTCTTTTAATTTGTCACTGAAAGAGATCTCCTTCCATCAGAGGGAATAAGCACATACATCAAAGTCATCAGTATTTCTGAGCCTCTCAGTTTGGAGTATTGACCAACATAAAAATAATTTTATTACTTGAGAAGCATATAAAACTGCTTTAGGAGCTAGCAAAAGAAAACAAAAAGTATAACTTCAATATACAAGACATATTTATTTCTATATCTCAATTATGAATTCACAAGACAGCATTTGCTCTCTTCACCGCATCCACCACTCCTCACAACTGAATTCTAAATCAAGTCCAGCATGAAGTTTTATGCCATCTACTAACTCCCACTGTAAGAGTTTATCTTTTTCTCTCACTGTCTACCAGTAGTACAGTGTTCAGCATACTTTCTGGGTAGTTTTAAATATCAATAATGTGTCTTTTTTTATAGATGGAGTGCACATGAAAGCATTTAGGCTCAGGGAGGTCTCAGTCCTTATCACTGCTAATTCCAGCATGCAGTCCAACTTTCATATTCATTGCAATCTGTGGTTGCAAAAAGGGATCAAAAACTTGATTCCAAGATACCATAATGAATACAATAGTTGCCATTCTCTTCATGTCTGATGTTGCTATCAGGAAAGATGTCAGTGTGTGACGGCCTTTCATACCAAGGCTCAGGGTGATCTCCTGTCTCCAATGAGGATGGTACTGAAACTCTGAGTGGTTTGGAAGGTACCAATATTTATTTTGTCTTAATTCTATAAACCTGAGCTTAAATAAGTTCTTTTCGTAGAGGTCACCTCATCTTCACCTTCAAAGAATGAAAGGGGTTTCCCTGTGGTCAGCATTCGTCTCACTTTAGCCATTTAAAAGTTAGGGGTCTATCAAAGTGCATCATTTAGGTTGCTTAATGTGAGAAAATGGTACCTAAAGTGGAAAGTGTAAATTGTCCTCCAGAGAGTGATAATGAACTCTGAGGTGACACAAGTGGATATCTAGATATTAGATCATTAAAGAAGGTGAAATTAATCTCATCATACATATATCAAGATTAGCTCATAATTAATATTAAAACCAAGAAAAATATAGTGAACAGTGAGACCTGTATTGTGAAATATCAAACCAAAGGCTGATAAATAACTAATGATATATTAATCAAAGGAAGAGAAGCTATTAGAACTTACCCTCTCAATTCAAATTCATGGATTAATCTAATCAGATAGAATTTTAATACAACTGTGCCCTTTGTTCTGTGGAAATCTTATCATTACGTTGTGCAATGGCTTTTGTTTGTTGAAGACTGTCTGTCATACACCTTGCCTTTCATTGCAAGATAAGGCGGCTATCAATTGTGCTTAAGTGTCTTATTGCTGTTGGCATGTGTCTAAATAATATACACAAATGTATTTCTAAAACAATGTAATGGCTCAGCTGAACTAAAACAAATTTGCAATGCAACACTTGGGAAGCTAACCGGCTCACTTATATTTGTTGGGCATGATATATTGCAGTAAGATTTTAAGTTTGCATATTTTCTAAACACACTATCACATAGTGGTTGAAAATCTGATAACATCTATGTGTGGTAGGTACAACAAATAAGTGTTATGGTCAACAATAAACTTTTGGTACCTGCTACTTAAAAAGGACATGTGCCTTTGGCATTTCTACCTTTCAGTCATCTGTGAATGATTAGCATGATCTCAAGTTTGGTTCTACAGACCTTGGCTAATCTCTTCACCTTTAAATAATATTTCTGGTTGTCATGTAAAAGCTTTTCAGATGCTTCAAAGTCAAAGAACATAAACTTAGAATCCATTATATGCCCAGTCTTTTCATAAGCTAAGTATAATTTTACATAGATATCTTCTTTATGTTGGGTGGGGTTTTTTTCCAAATTTCTCTGGATTTGTCTTCCAAGTACAGCATGAGTTTGAAATGTTATGGTGGCTCTTATCTGCATGAACTATTCAATCAAAAAGCTACAGAAAATTGAATATAGGTACAAGGGACATAGATATATAAATAGATAGATACACACATGCATATAGATAGCCAGATACCAATGTCATATTCATAAAATAACACAGTTTTCTGAATTTGCATTAAATTGTAGCCTGATTTTGCCACCTCCTCTATGGTAATTATTTTCCTTTATGGCCCTATGATATCTATTTCGCTTCATGAGCCATGCAGCTTTAGAAGTATGAAGTCTCATAATATGTAGACCTTTTTCTTCTTGTTTCAGCTGGGAAAATATACAGTATAACTAATGGTATTGGAAAACTCATCTCACAATGGGAGTGTAAAGGCAAACAACTACATTTGCAGTAAATAATCTCCTCTGCAAGATTTCTAATTATTGTTATGCTTGTGTAGTCAGGAAATCATGGTCTATAAAGCAAGCCTAATTTCCTGTGGCTTGCACCTGAACATGATAAAAGCTCTTGATCTCCTTTCCTTCTCCAGAGGCAAATCACAAAACTGTGACATTGCTGTTTAATCCTACAATGAGTACCTACTTCCACCCATGTAATCCTGAAAGTGTTACCTTGATGAATGCTTGACCAGGGTTTCTCCAGACTTTCTGTGACAGCCTTAGTATTTCCTTGTTATAGTGGTTTGACTCTGGCTGGGTGCCAGGTGCCCACTAAGCCGCTCTATCACTCCCTTTCCCAGTGAGACTGGGGAGAGGACAAGATGAAAAAAAAAAAGTAACCAGTGGGTTGAGATACAGCAGTTTTTATTGAAGCAATAGAAAAGGAAAAGCGAAGGTCTGTGTGCGTATAAGCAAAAGAAGGAAAGTCAATCTCTACTTCCCATCAGTGAGAGATGTTTGGGCACGTCCTGGGAAGCAGGGCCTCAGCACGCGTAATGGTTCCTCCAGAAGGCAGGCATTAATGAATTCTCCACCCTTCCTCCTCTCTCTCCTGGCTTTTATATCTGAGCTGACTTCATATGGCATGGAATATCCCTTTGCTTCCTTTGGGTCAGTTGTTTTCCCTCCCGAGACCTTGTCCACTCCCTGCCCCCTGATAGAGGGGAATGTTAGAGGGGCAATGCTTCTCAGCAGTACCCAAAACACTGCTGTGCTATGAATTCCCAGTGCAAAGCACAGGACTGGGGGGGCTGCTGAACTCTACTTCAGTCAAACCCAATACACTTGTAATAAAATGAAGATATGCAACACTGATTTTTTTTTTTCGTAATCTCAGTGATTGTATGAGTTTGGTGAAAGACACTGATTAGTTTAGGCAAAATTGTTTTTCTTCTTCAGAATTCTGTGCCAGCTTGAGAGTGTTCTTGTGTTAGACAGAAAGTTATTTACTACTTCTTCCTACAACAAAGAGAAGACTATATTGATTAGATGTAGCTGTGAAAACATTTAAGAAAAAACAAAGCCCCAGGTTTGTCCTATGTAATGTGAGCTTTAGTGCTTGTGACAGGTGCCAGATTTACAGCACTAGAGACTAAAATCCTCTCCACCCAAGGCAGGTATGGCTTTCGCCTGCCTGTCACTCAGCCATGCTCCAGTGGGAGAAGCACCAGATGTGCAAAAGCACTTCATTGCTGTTTAATCCTTTGGTGCTGACTTGCTGGGATTGAATCAGGGACATCAACTCATTTCACATGGGCCAACAAATAACATTGACTTTGTAGTCTCTGTCCAACAAAGCTGTTAAGCACACACATAACTTTAAGATCAGCCATAGAACCAACTCCATCAATTCCAGTGCTTTAGGTCCTTATTCACTTCTGCTCTGGAGAGGATTTGAACTAGTGACTTACAGCTAAAATGTTTCATATCCTTTCACTAATCCCCCCAGTCACTTTCTAACAAACTGCCTTTGGAGACATATAAACTAAACCTCACACTGAATTCCTTGGCAGCACATTCATGTTTCACAACATCTAGCGTTTAGCATTCTCCTCTATCAGAGGCATCACTTTTATTTTGCTGATGTTTGTCAATCTTAACATAATGACTTTAAGTCTCCTACTCTGAACACTACTTCCTTATGCATTTAATCCCATGAAAACTCATTACTTATTCAAGTGAATTAGGTCTGCATACTCATACCCAAAGAATACTTATTACTTTGCAAAAAAATAAGTATCTTCAGCTATATGTCAAATCTTACATAATAATTACTTTTCAATTAAGCTGCTTGTGGTAAAAGGAAAAAAATAAAATATATATAGCAGTAAATATGAAGAAGGAATGGAAACACTTAAAGCACTAAAAAGTTGCTCTGAAAATAATTTGATTAGAGACCAAAATCCTACTAATATACAGTTATAATTGTTTTGATGCTATAAATTACTTGAAAACTATGTATATATGCAAAGCAGCCAGCAGAGATGCCTGATTCACACCTTTGCAAGCACTTTGCAGAAGTGGACATTTCTTTCCACCTGTGAGGAAGTTTCTCCATCCGCATCTCATGTGCAGAGGATTCCTCCTGCATTAGGACCCTTTCCTCCTTCTCACTCTGGGAGTCTGTGCCTCTGTGGCACTGTGCCTTCTGGCTGCAGCTACCACAGGGAGCTCGTGGGTGTGTCCTGGAAGAGTGCTGGGCACAGAGCCATGGAAGTCTGCGTCATGTTACACCAACACTGCTTCTCAGTGAGCTGTCTTGGGAGCACAGGAAGGGAAGCAGCTACTGCAGGTCTCAAAAGGGCTACAGAAAAAGAAATCCTTCTGAGCTGAAGGCTGAAATAGGCTTGCTGGGCTATCAGGTCCCAGTTCCTTGTATTACAAATGACCTTATATATACATAAGCTTTTTCATTATTTGGTCAAATTCCATCTCAGCAGATCCGGCTATTAACAGAAATTGTCCACTTCATTGCTCCACTGATTTTAAGTATATTTGAATTTTAACCTAAAGTCATGTGTGCTACTGGTTTTTTATATTAGCACTGTCTTCGAGCAGGATCTAGTTTCCTACTGCATGAACCTGCTTGCTGCTCCCCACGGCATATAGCCATGAGCTCTCTTCCCCTACCACAACCTCTTTGTGCCCAAGTTTTGGTCATAGTTTATCTCCTAGAGTCATTCAGTCCTGTATGCAGCATTCCCAGCTTGGAGCTGACCATATCTCTTTTTGTTCAATGGCACTGTTTTCTTTATCCATACTAGAAATGCTGTTCCTGTTAACATTGGGTTTTGTGCAAGTACATTACTTTGATAGTTAATAGTTGTCCTGTGCCTTGTTAATAAGCCCAGGTTTTTCTCTTCCTCAGTCATTTCTAACAAATGAGATCTTAGCCTGTAGCAGAGACTTTTGTTATTAGGCCGTAAGTGCATGACCTTGCATTTTGCAGTATTGAATTTCAATTACTCCAGCCTACAACGTCATACAGTTCTTCCTGTGTGTTCCATCTCAGACATCCTTTAGAGTCATATTCCCTCCCAGCCCTGTATCACTAGGACATATCAGCACAACACCAACTATCTTTTACCAAGGGCATTTAAGAATGCACACAAAATCAGCACCAAGAATCCACGCCTTGAAAGAGGAGTAGGAATGTCCCTGATGTAAAATACTTTCCACCCAATGCTTAGCTCTTATATTGGCACTAAAATTTGGCCGGTCCTCTTTTATGCCCTTGTCCTGTTATGATCCCTATTTTCTCCAGTTTAACTAAGAATTTCTCATAGTATCACAGAGTTAATTACAGTGTCACATGGTTTACTGAGATCAAGGTGAAGTAGCTGTGACACATACAGTTTTCCAAGGAGAAAGCTGTCTTTTCAAAGTCAGGATACATACACAAAATTACCAGATATTTCAAACTAAATGTATGCAGCTATTTACCCATCAACCATCTATCATCTATCTCTACATGTCTGTAGAGAATTTAATATTTTTCCTTTCTTGCTCAAAGATTGTTTTCTTAAACCCTGCCTATCTCTTGGGTGGCTAACAAGTCCTGTAGCCACATCACTTTTTCCTATTCCTTAATACAACACTCATGTGGCACCACTTCCGCTTTAACTAGATAATTTACTGAAAAGATTGGAATTGTTTTATGCTCATGCTCTCAGTGAATCCAGTAGTTTTCCAGAATTACCCATTTCCTTCAATTGGGCAGTTCTATTTTTTGTAGGGGCATACACTGTGTTTTTACAACCACCCATTTCACTTAACAGCTTCTTACATGCCTATCACCACACCAAGTCCCAGCTACAAAGACACCTTAAAATAAATTCACCTAGACAACCATCAGACATGGGGGTGCTCCCACTGGAACAGCCTCAATAGAGCAGAGTGAGAGTTTTTCTTCCAGAATAGACTCTAGGCTGATGTCTGTACCTTGCTCACATAGTTTTGGGCAGGATTATATGGGAATTTCTAAGGTTCTGCACTTCTAATGGCAGCTACAGGAATAAGTAGATGTCTAAGTCTCTTTGGGAATCTAAAAATCCTGTATTTCTAAACAGAATTGGCACCATAAATGTATTTGTTACAGCTATGGGTTATTTATCTCTCCAGTCTTGTGTGTGTGTGTGTGTATCTCATCCTTTTTAGATGGTACACAACAGGAGAAGAACTCCAGTTCACCTTTCCCTACCCAACCTTGCCTCCCTGGGCTGCGCCCTATGCATTTTGGTTTAAGCCACAAATGAAGTAAAGTGTAATTTTCTTACTTGTGTCACAGGACTGCTGCCTGGAGCCCTTTTTCATGCACATGCATGCATCGCACATGAATGCACTGCACACTGCTCAGACACCTACACGGGAAAGTAGGATGAAAAGGGTAACCTAAAAAGCTACGTCTTCAGCAGGTGCACAGAGGTTATCTATGCTGCCAGATGGATATACTTAAGAGCAATGAACAGAGGAGGTAATCTCCATATTTCAAGGAGTGTTTGGGACACAATTCAATAGTTCAACAGAAGTTTTTTTTCTTTTTTTTTTTAAATCAGATATAGAGTAAGAAGACATAATTTACGATTTTTTTTTCACTTCATTCACAGCAAAAGGACATTTCAAGATGCACAAGCATGTTTTCTTACTCTTTCCCCAAACCAGTCCTTGCTAAGGCTTTAATGATTCAGATCAAGCCTTTGTAAAGACAAAAGAGATGACACATAGGCTATGGTGTATATTGTTGTAGGTCTGTGGTGCCAGCTTTGCATTTTCATTGTCTCTACCTAATTAGATCAACTGGAAGTTTTATGACAAGGAAAAGGTTATAACTGACTTGTATGAAATGCTTATTTTGCCTGCTTTCACTGATGCTCACCAGAAACTCAGCTGTGCTCTCCTAGCAGCAACTGTCTTCTAAATATCACTGTGCAGTGATTGGTTGAAACCTTTAATCCAAGTCTAACTTTGAATGATTCTCTAGACAGCTCCTTCCCTCAGCCATGAGTGCACAGGCACCTGAGCACAGATCACTTTGTTGTTTACACTGCTGTATTTCCAAAATGCTGCTGCATTCATGTGGTGTCTGGTATCACTCCTGAAGGAAATGGGTGCATGGAAGCTGTGCTTTGGGATATAACCAGTTTTGATGCTGTGGGGCAGCAGGCATGGGTGTTTTCTGAGGCACCCCTGCTGCGTGTGAATTTTGCTGTGGAGTAGAGCACATACAGAGGTCCAGCCAGGAGGACAGCAGCCGAGTAGAATTTACAAGGCAGAAGTCATGGAAAGAGCCAAGTAGGCAGCATTTAAATGAGGAAATTCTGAGAGCTCATATTCAACAAAGCTGTAAAAAAAAACACTTGAGAAAAAAAGAATCTGTTCTTATATTTGCACTCTATGTCCCTTTCTTGCTGGTTTAATGGGACTCTAAAGGACTCTTTGGCTTTTATATTTTCTCATTTATTCCTTATTTTTCATTGAAATTTAAATTTAAAAACTAGGAGAAAAGATTTAACAGACAGCTAAAATATTTTACTAAGGGACTTTAAGAAGACTGTTAAAAATACAGTGGCTTGTTTATATTAAAGTGACTTCATTTGTATTAATGAATCTTATTAAGAGACTCCCACAGAAATAAAGTACTTGTATCCAAGCATGTCCTAAGAGATGAGTGAGATAGTCATGGCATGCCTATGCTTTTCAAACAACACATGATAAATAACAGGGCAAACTAGCATGTGTAAAATGATACAGTTTTCTTTAGACTGAGTTCTGTTATAGCAGAATAATAAAATTCCTGTAATTTTTTTTGAATGTTCCAAATTTACATGCAGGATGTTAAAACCAAATAATTAAACATCTCCATCTTCCTCAAGAGAAAATGTGTATGTGTAGTTTCTGCTCAATAGAGTGAAAAATATAATTCAGTGATGTCAGAAGAAGTAAGAGACAAAACATCTGACCTCCATTCCTGATGGGAATCTTTTTGTTTCTCTGCATTCATTCAAGATGTATCGCCTTGGTCAGGATTGGTAGCAACAAAAATGTAGATAAGACAATTCATCTTCTTTATAATAATTTTTCAGGAATTACATTAGCATTTTCAAAAGTGCTTGAAGGATGAGAATTGCTGAGTGTTCGGTGCCTTGTGGCAGGAGGGGATCGCAGTGAGTATTGACATGCACTCCAGCTCTGAGACTGAAATAGTGACCAAATTATTAATCTGGAGAGGGAATACTATTGATGGATTCTTGAAGCTTTGGATAATTCTTTTCTTGTTCAAAGAAAGGTGATGGTTAAAGCAAAAGTTTTGTGAGAAACTTAGTATGAGGAATGATGGGTTCTTTGCTTCTTGAGGACTCCTTGGCATAAAATGCAATACAGATAAAAGCAGACAAGGCCAAGCACTTAGATGTATCCGTGTAATGTATCCAAAATATGTATGTACTTCTGCATAACACTACATTTCTAACTTTCAAGGCATTTTGTTTTTCAGTTTGATCTGGATTTTTCATAATTCCTCTATCTACTTTGATTTCCCCAGACCCTTTTATTGCTTTCTTCACAGAGGTAGGATTATCCATACTCTGCTCCTGCAAGCTGGCACACTTCCTTTGAAGTCCATGAATCTGTACCAATTTACACCACTGCAGACTTATTTGATATTGTGTTGTAACTACAGATGGGTCCCAGCTGCAAATCTTGGTTTAGAGCCAAGTTCACCCCAAACTAGGAAGTGTTTGGATTCATGATTGTGGCTTAGACCCCTCTCTATGGGTGTGTTATAGCAGAAAGACAAAAAATAACTTTCTGAATACGGTAGAGGGCCAGCACCTGTCAGGGAGGCTCCTTCATTATGGTCAATCTGCATCAAACTGCAGATCAGTTTTTGTGGAAGCCTCCTGCATAGCTTAGCTGTCAAAGAAGTGAAGAGCCATTCAAAAAGAAAGAAATATACAAGAAATTAAAATTTGTGTCCACTCTAATGCAATTGTAAGATAATTCTTAATCATCTTGAATCACTGGCTTACTGAATGAGGTTATATGCTGCATCTCACTGTCCAGCACAAGAGACAAGGAAAGAAAATCCTTATTAAAATCCAGCAGAGCAATGAAAAATGCATAAAAGCTCAGAGAAATTAGCATATATTTAATTCTATCAAATTAATACTGTTAAATCCCATATTGTCTTAGTTTTTCTCCTCCTGCTAAAACAGAAATGAGAATTTTTTTCTATTACATTTAGTGGATCTACATCTAATTTAAATAAATTCATAATATTTAATTAATACTTGTTGAAGCTTTGTTCTACTTCAGTTTTGACCTTGGAAGATGATTAAAGGTATGTGGGATGTCATTGCTGGTAAAGCAGAGAATTCCTGGAAAGCAGCTTTGATTTAAGGGCTGAGCAGGGTAAAATGGACTTGCTTAAAATGCTGAAACAATTTTAAGGGGTTTCAAATATAACTTTTCTTTTGACAGTTTAAGCTACTGCCTTCCCCCCATCTTGATTAGTATTGTGTGTGACCACTATTGCCAGAAATCAGGTGAAATAATCATCAAAGATCAAATGCAAATTTCAGATCAGACCTTCAGAAGGTTGCCCAGTTGACATGACTGATGCATCAAGGTCCTCTACAGACGAAGAAGAGAAACAGGGTAGACTTTGCCACATTACCTTCCCAACAGGTTTCTGACCTGGTGAAAGATGACCAGAAAGAAGGTGTGAGTATTTCATGTCCACTCCAGTTGCTGCTGCTCTGCCAAAAGTATTACCTCCAGTTCTGAAGGAATAGCAGCTTCCTAGCACACAGGATGTGGAGACTCCTAAATAAGTTACTGCTATCTAACACATGCTAGTACTGTGCCTTAACCTGATTTTTTTTTTTTTTTTTATATAGTAAATTTTCACTCCCAGGATTCACAGTCTGTTAACCACCCATTTGAGCAGACAGCAGACATATAGCAGAGATATGGTGGAGAAGGAGGCTTAGGTGAGCTTTGAAGTGGTACATTTGCTGTATGGCCCATGACAGAGCATTGGCCAGCAGTCCTGCCTTCCCCTCATTCAAATTAGAGCTTCATTTACCCCTGTGAGAAGGAAGTGTCACGACTGCATACCTGGATGGTGTCTGAAGCAATAACTTCTATACACTGCAGTCTATAGACACATAGATGCATTTATAATACATAGGTATGTTTTGTGCCTTTGCAACAGCACACTGAAGCTAGTGAATAATTTGCTATTCTGAAAAAGAAATATACTGTATTTAGGTCCTCCTTTTGATTTTGTGTGTATATACATATATACACACACACATACATATGTAAGACATTTCTTATACCACTGCACTTAAAATTTTGTTAATGAATAAAAATTCAGACTATTTGTCTAGCTCCAGAGCCCTTCAATGCTTTTCAATGTTTTCTTGATACTATTCTTCTGTAAAGAAAAAGCATTATGCACTGATATTGATACTGTTAACTTTTCATGGGCAAGTAGAACAAACAGGGAATCTTGTCAGTTCAAAGCACACTGAGGAAATTTGGCTTGAAACAATTGCTTACACATTTGTAGGCAAAATAATATATGCTTCATGTTTTATGAAAAGATTACAGTCAATATTTGCATAAATTTATCTTTCTACACTGTAGGATATGCCACTGCCTTACTCTGACTTTTTCTAAAAGTAAGTGCTATTTCCTTAAGTTATTGCAATGCCATTCCTGTCTCTTCATTAATTCATTCTTAGTCAAGCATCACTCCCGTAACTGAAAGAAAGCAGTTCAAAGATTTTACAGAATATTCCATTTTGACTAAAAGTTGAGCATATTAAGAGGAGGATATTTGGCAAGATGGTGATTTTCTTTTTCTTCAGTAATCGTTCAAACCCCAAAGCCATTTCTTCTTCATTTTTCATGTCACATGGGCCTTCCCTCCAAGACAGCATGAATTCATGCCTCAGGTGGAGCCTAAGTTGAACTCTTTTCCACCAACAGAATGAATGGCTTGCACTACCCTGTACCAAGGATTTAGCACCAAGGGCAATACCCCTACCTTTGTCCATATAAAACAGCCTTAAGTTTGCAGATTGCATTAGAGAAATACATACATGAAAGAATACTTTGCTAGAAGCTCAAAGACCCTGTTCCTCAGGGTCTAGATCTGAAACCTTAGATTTAATTGTCCCATTATTTATGCATTATTTACACAGCATTGTCCATGAATGCAATTCCCAAAATGCATAGAGTTAGTGGCTGGGTATACCTGACACGAGTAATTGTTTGAGCATGGCACCAAATCAATCCGCTGTGCCCTGAATATCTCTGAGGAGCATGTGTAGATGAGTTCTGTGGTGTATAAGACTTGCTGGTGACTGTACACCATATGCACAAAGAGTCTACTGCAGTCCCACTGCACATACAGTGCAGAAGTGATCTGGGCTGGTTTGCTCAGAAGCTCAGACAAGGCTACCAGACCCTCAAAAATGGTTTAGAAAACACAAGGCAATACCTGTAAGAGTGTAAATAATTGATAAAAACAAGTGGAATAGGATGGTCTGAGTATAGGGAAAAGATTTAACCAGATATTAGCCTAATAAATTATGTTGCTCAGACAGTTTTTTTTAATTATTCATTTAAGTACTTTTAACACATTTCTTCTCTTCATTTTTATGTCTCCATGTTTTTCTTCTTCCTCTAAGTGCTAAAATACATTTCCTTTTGTGACTGTGGATTATTTAGTGGCAGCATAGAGAGTCCTATTCACTTGGGGATAGACTCTCCAGTCTCACTGACCTTTGAATCCTAAAATATCTGTAGGTCCAGTCTCAACACTGTGCACAGTAAGAAGTCTAATGTTCTCATCGCAGAGGAACTCCTACTCACCTGTGTCAAGTTGCATAGCTGTCAATGTGCTGAAAGATGCAAGTCTGGTCCTGAAAACACCGTTCATGTGAGAAAAATGTATTCACTAGGGGCCTGACATGGCAAGGACCCAAGCAACTGTGGCATCTATCCAAAAAAGCACTTATGCATACACTTAGTGCTACGATTCAGCTGCAAGTATGTGAGCAGTAGCATTGCCTTTGATTGACACTGAATCAACACGATGTGAGAGGTGACTAACAAATTTATCAAGCAAGGGCAATATTTGGCCCAGGACTGTGCTTCTGTTGTTCTGTTCCTGCATAAGGAAATGGAAACTGTTTGTAGGGGCTGCACAGAACTTCCTTGACAGAGAGATTTTTCAGGCAGACACGGTGACATTAGACACAAAAGTATTAGAGTTTGCCTAATGTCTGAACAAACCAGAAATGTGCTAAATAGATACATTAACACTAATAAACTAATCTAGGAGCTCTGTTCGCTGACTACTATAAAAGAAGTCTTAATGAAGAATACTGAGTATGTTCTGTTTACTTGCACAATACCATTCCCCTACACGGATAAATTTAGCAGAATCTGTTCTTTTCTTAAACAACATTCACTTTCTAATGTGCACTGTTATATTACTGATGGATTGAAAGATGAAGATGGAAGATTTTTTAAAAGATTTAAATAAAACACAACCTCCCAAGCCTATTTAGATTCATAAGCAAGAAATGTCTCTTCTAATTTAAGGTTAAAAGATACTAAACTTGATAGAAAATGGACACATTTATACAGAAGTTACATTTTCTGATGTGGTGGATACGATTATTGCATAATTTACTTAGAGTTCTGGAAGTACAAAAGTATGAGGTTAACAATAATCAGGAAGGAAGCTGTCAAACGGGGAATTTATTTTTGAGACGAGACATGGAGCAAAGTTGTTTGGGACACATTAGCCCACAAGAATGGCTTTCAAAGGCAAGAAGAAAAGTTAGTATAGTCTGAGGACTTGTATAGTCTGAGCACTTGTACTGACCTCTTGCCCTTTTGGGGGATCCTGAGTCTTCCTGTCATCCTGGTATATATTTCTTTTATACTTGCCAGCAATTTGGAGTTCAGATGTCACTAAAAGCCAGTAAAATATAGTTTTCAGTTGTGTTTTTGTAAACCTTTTCTTGAATTAGGATTTAGCAATGTTATTTTAGGTTCCTAATTTGTGAAGGAAGGGGAATGACGATGACACACTCAGAGAATTGTCAAGATGGAAACATATTTAAAAGTATTTCTTCTGCTCCAGATAGAAATGTATATTCCCCAAACTCCCAGAATTGATGGACTTTCAATACTTTATACTAACATCAGACATTTTTTTAATTCTTTTTTTTTAATCCTGTTTGGTGTTTTTAGCTTTCAAACAGATTATATTGAGCATGCACTTGAGGTTTCAAAGGAAATTTTTAGTCTATTGGGTAATCAGTTTCTTGGGTTTACATCCAAGCCACAAAATATGTATTTGTGTCAAATTTTGCCTTGCTACATGAAGTTGTTGAAAAATCTGCTGGAAACGCAGTTGGCCAGGTTTGTAGCTAAATTATATAGATTAAACCTCATCTCTTTGTGAATAGTTTGGGTTCAGCATTTTCATTGTCTTGAGCATCAGCTTGAATTTTATAGACAGCTGTTTGCAAGAGAAAGTACATTTAATTCCACAACAGTTGACATTGAGAGCATACTCTTGATACAGGCTTCGATGATAACCTTGTGTTTTAAATTGTTTCTGTCCTAGTTTAACAGCACAGTTTATTGTTAACCAGTTTCCTTTTTATCCCTTCTAGCTGCAGATTTATTAGCAGAAACACATTGTGCAAATGATGATTTATAATAGAATCATGTTGCCTGAGAAAATGTATTGATTTAGAATGAAATTGCAGTCCTTACTACAAAGGCAGAATGAAAGAGATGAGAGTGATCTGCCTTGAGTTAAACTAAATTTCTCTGACTTCCCTATACATGTGTTTTCTTTCTTTTGTAAGATTTTACATGAAAGAAAAGGTTGCATTAGGCATTTTTTTTTATATTCAGTTCTTGTGATCTACATTCCTCAACATGCCATAATTACTATGATTGTCTTTGTTCAATTCTTTCATCAGTTCAAGGTAGTACAGCATTTACCTTAGTAGCATTTAAAATGAACCGATCAATAGATAGATGTTTGCTATTAAGAATGATGAAGAAAGGTTGAGTGGGAGGCAAACAAGGTTATCTACTTTTAATATATTACCTAATTATTTTCTGTGTTGGAAGGAAGACATGCCTTCATTTAATTGATTTTAATACACACACATGCAATTAATGCAGATCACCAAAAGTGGACACTACAAATCCTGCTCATTTTTTACTGTTTTCATTTCCTTTTTAAGTGCCATGTATTTTCTAAAGAAAATACATTGCTGTATTGTTTAAACCATTGCAGAAACCAGAATTTTAAGATAGCCAGGCAGCTTCAGTATATAAAAAGGAGGGCGAAGGTGTGTGTTTATTGCTTAAGCCAAGGCATAGGGAAGTTATCTTGTTGTTGAAAGAGTTAGCTTACTTTTTTTAGACATCTGTGAGGTTTTTATCTTTTAAGTTCTATTGCATTTTCTGCATAGGATTCCTTTCACTTGAGGCTTTTATTGCAATACAAAATTCAAACAGTGATTTTGTTAAGCTTTCTGAGATCTCAGAAAGCCTGATTTTTGTTTCAGAAATATTTTGGCTCTACTTATTCTCTTCATTATTTCATGAAAGGATCCCTCTGCTACTACTACTACTTCCATTTTTTTGCTAAGCAATTCCTTTGGTACAACGCCAGTAACATGTATGCCTAAGTTTGCAACAGCATCAAAACTAGAGTACTATCACTAGCCATGGCCCTGGATCTTGTCAGACCTCTTTATGAAAGACCATCTCCTGAGCTCCATCCAGTTCGTTTTCCATCCATAAAATCACATCCTTTGACTGCCTCTAGCTTGCCCAGAAACCACGCTTCCTGCCCTCAAACTTTCTACTGTTTTTGAATGTCCATAGCTTCCAGAAGCTCCTCCAGCTCCTTAGATGCCAAAATGAAGTCTGAGCATCTCTGAAATGACAGGCTGCATGAAACAGCAAAAACATCCTGAAGCAGCATCTGGGGAGCAAATTAAAAGATGGGTACCCTCAAATTGCAAAGCAACAAGGAAACATTCAGTGTGCACATGATGGGAGCTGCAAATGAAGGAGGAAATTTGGTGTTAATAACACCCTGGCCTGATCCAGTTTGCATTGGTTTGTGTTATCTTTAATAGAAGCTGAATCAAGATCAAAGAAGAAGAAAATAACAGAGTATACAGTGTTGAAGAGCAACCCAACAGCAACATTCAAAACAACAAAGGGAGTTAATTTTCCTCTTTCTACTGATATGACCCTCATGTGGGTTATTTTATGTGGGTACGTTCAAGACAAACATACATTGACCCCTATGCTGTGCCCCTTTGGTAACCTTTATCAATATTCGTGATCATAATAAGAAATGTGTTCTACCTTTATTTCTGAAGTTGAGTCTTGCTCTAGCTCCAAGTGAAGTTGTAAAGCTCTTCTGAGTTTTCTTAAAGAAGCTTTGCTCTGTCTCCTCTGAATAATATTTTGGCCACCATAGTACAATTATTAGCATTGCCTTTTCTGTGTTTGCTGTATCTGTGCCGAAATATCACAACTTCTGGCAACTTAACTGTTGCCTCATTTGATTCAGACATAATTTAAAAATCACCTTGTACAGAGACAGAAATATTTTTCTGTTCCTAATACATTGCTAAGACATAGTACACTGCTATTCTGGTCAGTTACTTAGCATATTTTCATTGTTCAATATCAAGGTCACACTTGACAAAAAGAACAGATTTATTCTTAATATTCCTGCCAAGATGCAATGGTTCTGTAGTAACTTTGTTCAATGTTCATATCACAACAGGAGCTGCTGAGAGTGTTTTGATAAGACTGAGCTCTAATCCAATCTACATCAATTATAGTAACAAGGATGGAAAAGAAGGGCATATTTCAAATGTCCACTTCTCTTTCAATTAGATTCCTGAAAACCAAATCTCACTAAATAAAATAATATAAAATTTCAGCTCCTTTATCTAACAGAGTGACATCAACTGCAACTGTGACTTTGGCTGTAATTTGTAAAGTTAATATTCCAAGATCTGGTATGTGACTCAAGATCAACAGAAGTATTTCATAGCCTCAGATATTTGTAAGTAGATATATCCATTCCTTGCAGCTAAATTCCTTGGTGATAAATGCACTTAAAATTTCTGCTGCCAGCTTGAACAGTATAATGCCAGTTCTAATTACTATCCAGAATTTTGATATTCTTCATCTACAGAAAATTCTTATGTTAGTATGGAACAATTGTACTTTATCAATAACAGATAATGAACAAAGGAAAAGAACAACTTATTTTAGTCTCAGAAATACATACTTCTCATTGGATTTGCCTCTGCTCAATACAACAGAGGATTAATCATATGTGTTATTGATTTAATTACACATACTGAATAACATACACATTATACATATATTATACATACATATAATATATAAAATATTAAATACATATATTATATATAATCTTAGCTCTCCTTAAAGGATCATAGAATCATAAAATGTTGAGAGTTGGAAGTGACCTTAAAGACCATCTAAACCCAAGCCCTGCTGCCATGGACATGGACACCTCCCACCCGACAGGGTTGCTCATGGCCTTACTCAACCTGGCACTGAACACTGCCAGGGTTGGGCCATCCACAGTCTTTCTGGGCAACCTGTTCTGGTGCCTCAACACCCTCAGAGTAAAGCATTTATTCCATATATCTAACCTAAATTTCCCCTCTTTCAGTTTGTATCTATTACTCCTTGTCCTATCACTACAGTTCTTGATGACCACTTCAGTGCTTAGAACTAATGAGCTTAAAGTTAGATGCGGACCTAAGCACTCTTCTAAGTCTAACACTAAACTTCATAATTCTTATATAATTGGATCCTAATGTTGATATATAACAGATAAAGACACAAGGCTTACCACGAAAGCAAAAGCAATTCAGCACTAGTAGATAACATCAGAAAGCACCAAAGATCCTGAAAGAGGAGCTGGCTGCCAACAGTTGGCCTGGATAAGTTTCTCAGTTAAATAAGATGAAGGCAGAAGTAAAAGGCATACATATATGAGCACCTAAGTAACACCATTTGTTGTGTACAACAGGAAAACAAATGCAGGGTATTCAAAGAAAAACTTTTGTTGTAGGTAATCCCTTAATGCAAAAGCCAATTTCAGAATTGTGTTATCAAGATGACACTATTGTCACTTTTGAAGACTGCACTGTTTAATATATTTAATAATTTCTTGCTATGGTACATTGTTTATATTGATGATGATCTTTTCCTATGTGTGTCTCCTTTTGAGCTGAAGCAAGTCATGGAAGGATAATTACAAACCAAGAGACTCTGGAGCTGATTGAGCAGCTTAGGCATTTGCTGGGATTAGTGAAAGTATTCAATGAGTCACGAGGTGCTCGTTAAACAAAGACAAAAAAGAACTATCATCACAATTTTTTTTATTTTATACACCATCCTCAAAAGCGGCAAATGTGTTCCCCAGGCTTTTTGCTTGATGCTTTTGAAGAATCACTAAAGGCTGAGTAGAAACACTGGTTTGTTATTAGCAGCAACTTTTATCCCACAAAGTAATATCCAAGCAGCACAAAAATATAATCCTGAAGCCAGTATCATCTTTTGGGACTTTGTACTTCTTTGTAAAACTGACTGTAATGGCATCTGAAACAGTAAACATTATCCTAATTCCATGACTTGTTTACTCAGAGACAAAATGCTTTCTACATCAGAACTCAAAGACATGCAAGGGTAAAGATTAGTAAGTTTGTATATGGACATTTAGGGACTAACACTTCTCATACAGCTTATAAAATTGTAGAACACTTGTGGTTTACAGTGCTTATAACACTAACTCTTTGGAAAATACTAGCTGAAATATTGATGAAATATTGAAATTCAGAAAATGAGTGTAGAATTGCTGGTGTATTCAGCAGTAAGGCAGTTGCATTATATATCAGCACCTCAGAACACTAAAATATTTCTGTCAACAGGATGAACAGACTGTGCAACTGTTATGAACTATCAATCTGCTGTCAAACTCCTCTCTCAGTCTGACAGTGGTCCTCACTGTTAAAACCAAAGTGCTGGCATCCCATAAAACTATGCAGAAGATTAAGTTTATTTAGGATGTTTCTGCCTTGGTCTTGATGGTCACTTAATTATTCCTTATAAGACCACTGAAAATAGTTCCCACTGATTAAAGTTCCCAGAAAAAAATCAGTATATGAAAGCAACTACTAGGAATAAAACCTTTTTTATGTGGCCTTTTTATTTTTATTAATGGAAAGTGTTTCATAACAGGGCATCTCAAGGGCAGATATTCAGTTGGAATTAGATAAATAATTGACATTTTCCCTTTTGAAAATCTTCCTCTGGACCCACAAAGAGAATTTTGCTTTTTTTTTGCCATTGACAAAAGTGATGCCTCCTGAAATCCCCAACCCAAGTTTGAAACTCTTGTTTCTGATATGATAAGATTGGGTCCCCAGTGAGGAACTGACAACCCAGATTTAATTCACTTGGAAGGACTGTCTGTGTCAGAAAGGTAAGAGAGCTCTCATGTCAAGCAAGGATTACTGGAAAGAATACCTTGACATTAGGCTTCTGCATAGTGCACCAGACAGCCTCACAGTATTATCACACCCTATAAAGGAGAAGATCCTTGGATTCAATATAAACCAATTTTGGCTAACTGATTTAACATCTTGGCAGCAGATGCAAACTTTCCACATTTTTTCTGTCTATCCCTGACTTTCATATTTAAGGTTACATAATGGGTGGATAATAGGATCAATCATAAAATGGCTTGAGTTGGAAGGGACCTTTGACGATTATCTCCTCTAACCCCCTATCACAGAGAGGAACATCCAGCATGTCATAGCATCCACAGGATGGAAGTTATTTCTGCCCCACTCTGAACTGAAGATGCATAATTGCTGTAGTCCTGGAAATGGAGCTTGAACACAGTACATCTAGAGCATGCCTGAAGATTGTGGGGATGCTCTCCAGCCAGATTATCAGAGGTAATTATTGTTCTCTCCTTTAAGACATATCTATATGTGTGTGTGTGTGTAGATACAAAAGTATATATATATACATGCATATCTACATCTGTATCTATAAGCTACTTTTATGTGACATTCCTGATGTTGCTACAAACCATCAGAACTAAACCATTCACTTGCCCAGTTGGGACAATCTGCAATATTCCAGAAGCAGGACTGACAGCTTGGGTTATCTCTGTGGATTTTTATTATTTTAACCTTCTGCCACCAAAACAAATGTAAGAAATACTTGGATAACTCTGAGCAACAGGGAAACAGTCTGGTGTCTGCTTGGTTTCAGAGCCTTTGGCAATAAACAACTAAACCCTAGTACTTATGTTCAGACTGAAACACAGAAAAGGACTGTCTCCTCCAGCTACAGTGCTTAAAATGATCACCTGGAGACTCACATTCAGGTCTTCTGTAGAGCAATGATTTTGAGCCATATTTTTTGTTTCCTAGAAGTCTGCTGTAATTACTAGATTATGAGGAAAATTTTGACAGTTCTGTTTTGTGACAAACAATAATAAATTCAGAAAATGTTCAAATAACTGTAGGCTTCTTTAGAACTTGTATTTGTTAGGGAGCTTTGGATTATAATTCTAGTTGATAACAACAACAACGTCACGGTAATAATAGCCACAACAGTAATTGCAACCACTCTGCTAAAGAGTAGCTCTGCATGGACAGTCTACTTGAATGATCTAGCATCAGATACAGTAGTGATCAGGAAACAAAAGAAACACTGATAATTTAATCTTTAATGCTTCTTTGGTGATGTTTGTATTTTTCTAGTTCAGTTGGATTTTTTTTTTTGTGGTTTGTTTTTTCTACAGGTACAAAACCCACATAGGTAAAAACTACAATAGCCCTCAAAGTCATGTTACACTGGTTGCAATTCCTAAAGATCCCTTCTTCAAAATGTAGTAACACTCCACCACTCAGAGCATCTGTAGGCAAAGATAAAACAGCCAAATAATGAGAGCATTTCCTAGAGAGCAGCCAGGCAGCCCAGGATATATATGAACTCTCGAAAACATTCTGTGCAGCTAGATATGCTAACCAAATTTTTCACTTGAAAGCAGATTTCAAATTCAGCCCCTAAATTTGGCCATTAGAATAGGAGTAGCTCCTGGAAATAATAAAATGAGATCACAGTGTTTTTATTAAAGGGTGAAACTTTTCTGATAATGATGAAAGCAAAATGTAATGAAATCCACTTGTCCACCTTGATGAAGTTAAAGCCACTGATGTGCTTCTTAGATATCAAAAAGATATTTGACCAGGTCAAATAGACCTTTCTTTCCTACACATTGTGAAAGCCTGGATTTGACTTTCTTTTCGTTTTAGCTCCCCCCCCCGCCCCCAAGGGAATGAGGTTTGGTCAACCATGGGTTATCATAATAATTCTTTCTTCAGAGGATCACTGGACAAGAAAATCAATCTTATCTTGGTCTTAATTTCATGCATTGTTAAGGGGGTTCAACTAACAGGAAAAAGCTCAAATTTGAAGTATCATTGGTGCTAACAGAAACAAATCAGTCATGTACACAGGCACTTATTTTTAACTTCTTCTTTTTATCTCCTAATTTTGCTTTTATGCTAAGGGATTTTCAATGCAATCTCCATATACTAAAGCTATGTATAAATTCCGGTGCTATTCAAGCTAATTAAAACCATTCTTTTTCATTAGGTGGATTCCTCTGAAGTTAGGAAGGATTCAACAACAAAAACGTTATACAATTTTAAGACATTAAATTTTAAATATAGAATTGAAAACTAAAACCTTCTAGGATTGTCCTGCCAGAGAGTTTTTAAAAATGTAATACAGTCTCATATGTATAAAGAAGACCAAATTTTGTAGAATAAAATATAATTCAGAAAGATAACTTCGGGGTTTTACTTGTTTGATTTTTTTGTTGTTGTTTTTTGTTTGTTTGTTTGAGTCTTTTTTTGTATTTTTTAACAAAACCTAGATGGATATTCTCAAGGAGATAACTCTGTAATCTGCTGACAGCATGGTTCATACCATTCCTGTCCTCCTCTCTTCCTTTGATCACATCTTGTCCACTCCACACAAGAAGGGTACAGGCACAGTTGGAGTGCATGTTGCAAATCTTCATATTCATAAAGTAAAACCTGATGGAATAATTATATTTTAGCCTTGGAAAATTTCTCCTTTTGGCTTTTGCTCTATCCACTTCTCCCATCGAACAAAATCTTCTGGTTGAGACAGGTGCTATTTTTATCTAGCCGCTGAAATATTCCTTTATCAACTTTTCATTTTGAATTCTCTTTCTTCCCCATCTCACTGAATGGGTGATTGGAATTTTAGGATTCATTAGATGGATTCAAAGAAATAGGTTAGGTGCATTTCTGTGGAAATGTCTACAGCAGGTCATGAGAATCAGTTTGCTTTTCTTGTGTTCAGTGTTGCCAGAAAACAAATCTCTGCCTTGAATAGACTCTGGCATGCATGACCCAACACTTAACAAAATTCAGGTAGATACAGAATCAAACACGAGCTACTTTGCACAATTTAATGCATGTCAGGTGGCATGCAAAGAACAGGAAGTCTTGTTCTAATGAATTTTTGGCCCTGTTTCTGCATGAATACCTGCAGGAACTGAGAGAAAGAAAAGAAATTATAAAAATATTTAAATATTCTTGTCTGCTACAGTTCATTATGAAAACTAAGAAAAAAGAAAGGACAACAGTTTACTTTACATTTCAGACATTTCCCAACACCTCTCAGGAAATTCATCTAACCAAAAGAAACAAGATTTCAGTTTAATTTTTTGTGTTCAGTAACTGTTCAGAGGTGAAGAGCCTGGCTGAGGTCGGCTTCCTGCAGTGGCAGCTTTCCAAGCAGCCAGCCCTGGAGAACATGAGCCTCTGTTGAGCACAGTTGGTCCATCTGTCTCACACCAGAGCCTTCAAAGTTATAGCTATTCACATCACCCCTTTCAAGTAGAGAAAGGAAAAAATGAACAATGTTAAAACTGTGTGTCCTGTCTGATATCTATAATTTAAAGTGAAGCGGTGATCCTTTGGTGGGAGAGTTCTAACACACCATCAGCCATCTGAAAGTCAGACCTTTTAGCCTAAACCTGTTATTGCAAGCCAGTCAGTAGAGGAAGATAAACATCTTCACACTTATCTCCATCCAAAAAGACATGTTCTTTGACTCTCTGCTTCCCCATGTTGCTTTGTGCACCACAGCGTTTCTCTTGGCCTTCTGTGGTGCAGCAAGTAAATCTGTCATGGACAGACACTCTTACGCCCTTCACTCTGGGCTTGGAAGAAAGAACTACTTTTCTGATTTCTGTGATAAATTCTGAAAGATCTAGATTGGTATGTAAGCTAGCAATTTTTAGCCCACAGTGTACGGCTTAGCTGCATTGGGCTTGTAACCACACCAGCAGTTTCATTCTTGGCCTCCTTCACCACTATTAACTGAAATGTATTAAAAACACTAAGGGAATGATTCAGTGTGCAATAACCACCCCTGGGTATCCTAGAGTGTCTAAAACAGCACAAAGCACCTATGTGTAAGTATCTAAATTGCTCCCAAAGCTTTGGAGCACCAGCTGTTGTCAGAAACAATATTACCTTCTGGTACTTTTCTATTGCATGTGCATCCAGATTGCACAATCAGAGTGTAAAGCTGTTTAGATCTCCACACTGCTGGAAGTCTCAGTTGTTCAGGGCATCCTCCCAGTGTTGTTTTTTTTTTTAATTTCTGACAAAGCATGTGTTCTAGTGACTCATAGTCAAGAATTCTGATAGATGTTTTATCAGAATTTGAATTCTAAGTGCTGTGCATTGAGCAACACCAGTCCTTGCCTGGAACAAAAATTGCATTAGAGCTTCTTAAGGATGTGGCTTCTCTTTGCCATATCATGAAGGAGGCTGCCTTCATTAGACCTTTGCCTAGAAAAGCCTGTGTGCATGGAAGGCTGTGTGCATGGAAGAGGAGAGTTCATGGGAGTCCAGGGGTGAGGCTGTGCTTCCCAGTGCTGTGCACCTGTGGATGCACACAGTGGTCCTCCACAGCAGAGGGGGTGACTCCAACCCTAACCCTACCCTAAGCACATGTGGAGAAACAATTCTAGTCAGGAAATAACTAAGCTCTGCTCTTTAATTTACACAATGATTTATTTTTAGTTATCTTAGGGCAGGGAGGGCAGTGTGGCAGAGAGAAACACTGTAGGGGAATCACCAACCTGAGAGGCTGAAGAAAGGTGAAGGGACAGGCATTTTAGCCTGGGGAGACACCCAGGCACCCACACCTGCCAGCATGAGAGCTTGGTGGCTCACTGCAGTCAGCTACCACAAGCTCTCCATGTGTCCTGTGCAGGGCAGAGCTCACAGCATGCTGCTGCCTTGATGGGCAAAGGAGGTAGACCATCTCCTGGACTCAGCAGGCCCACCTGGTGCAAGGAAATTTCTCACCTCTCCAACTGTCTCTCATCCTCTACAGAAGCTCTGGGGACTTTCCTTTCTATTGTTTCTACCTCCTCCATCTAAAATGCACTCTGAAGCCTGGAGTTTACCTCATCCTCCAGCTCTCTCAAATTCCCATCCCTCAGCAGAACCATGAGATCTCTGACTCCTGTCACTCTCCAGCTTTAGCCTGTAGCAGCTGCAGTGGCCACTCACAGGTTAACCATGATATGTAGAAAGAAGGAGTGAGGTTATACCATTAATAAGAGGCTTAAATACAAACTGTCATTGAAGGAGCTTGTTACTTTGGTTTAATTGTATTAGTTGTGTCTTTAATTGATATTTATGTGTCTATGATTACCACAGCAGGATTAGGATGAAGAAAAGGCAGACACAAGCACAGAACCAGTAACATAGTCTTGTTTTGTACTAATGGTGCTCTGTTTATGCTCATGTGAAGCCTAAATTACATTCCATTAAAACAAACACAGATTTTCTTTTTATTTTGCTTTGTCAGAAACCAAGTGTAAGATTTACCTTAAAGACAAAAATAACCTAATTGAGCTCAAGGAGCTGAGCCAAATCGTGTTGGTATTCACCCCCACAGTCCAGCCCCTCTTTCTCCCCCACCCCCTGGGTCCTGTGGCTCCACTAAAGCCTCTGCTGATTTGCAACAAGATGAGAGAAGAGTTTACATCCTACAGGTTTTTTCAAGCCATGCACAGGAACTGTAATGGAGCAGTGCAGAGACTCTCCAACTAATACACTAATTGGATGCAGATGTGTTCTGCCTCTTGGAAAAATAAGACCAACTGGATGATCAACAAGAGCCAAATGGGTAATTTCTTTTTAAACAAATTGGTTTTATTAACTTAAAAATGCCCATAATCCAACTAGTCTGGCAGACTTTGGATACTATGAAACCACAAGCAGTATGTGATACCTGTTATTATCTCATATTACTTTTGGCTGCGATCTTGCCATTCTGAATAAAAGACTAACATATAAGGCTGAAGTCTCTCTTAAATAAGGGGTAGCATGTGTGAGTGTTGCCTCAGGAGATGGCCAGGAAATGGACTAAGATTCAGGCTAAATTCTTCCCTTGCTCCTTACTTTCTTCAGTAGGAATGCATTTGTACATTCTGCCCACAGAAAGCCCAGCTCTCACCCATCCTCCCTAAACAAAGAAGGTGCTGTCCATGGAAAGGAAACCACGCCAGTCTTGCTCTTCATGGAGGAGAAGGGCTTAGCTACAGCTTTCAATGCTAGTCACAATCCTGTCAGCCAACAACGCACAGGAAGTAGCAAGACTGACATATTAAAGGTTAACACGGGGCCCTTCCATCTAAGATATGCTTCTGTCAGAAAACAAAACCTTATTTACCTCACACTTGTGATACTGATGGGAGGAGTGTGATGTCAGTGCAAGTCAAGATGCTGCAAAGTCAAAAGGATTCCACTGAATATGAACCTTGTGTTGTTGCTTGACAACTTTGACTTTTCTGAGTGACAGAGGACCAAATGAAAGGCCAAGAGTTGCACACTTTATAGAATATTTTTCTTCCTTTGTAAATCAACATATTTTTTACACTCCTCTGCCAGTTTTATTTCTGTGAAAAATAATCCATCCTGAAAAATGACTGTTACGATTTTTCTAGAAACATGAGCAAAAACAGTGGGTATTGTCAATACCATTTGGAAACAAAATGTTTGAAAGGGCCAACCCTGCCAGTATCTGTGGGGCTTGGGCCACCTGTGTTCACAATACTGCATCCATCTTCTTGAACCCTCTGGAGTCATTTGACTTCTGAGTCCTGCTCTTTGGGTGCTGACTAGCGGGTGATGCCCTCCTCCTGTCCTGCTCTTTGGGTGATGACTAGTGGCCTGGGAGGGCAGACAGAGATTTTAGTTTCAGAATTAAGGATTACAGGCTGCTGAATGACATCTAGGAATTACTGTGGGAGGTCTCTATTTTCCTGGTCGGTTTAGAGCATGTTTTTTTTTAAAAGACAGGCATAGTTCAACAAGTGAATACGGTGCCTTTGAAGCCCAGCTACAGTATCAGTGAAACCTAGGTGTGCATTTTAGCCTTGAAGAACAATGAAAAATAGTAACCATGGCAATATTTTTACCCATGAAAACTATAAAATTAAATGAAAAGACAAAAAGGAGCTAAGTTACCATAGAATAGAGAAACTATAGAGATCAGCTGAAAGCAGGAGAAAAAAAACCCCAAAACTTTGGTGTTTCCTATTACTGATTTGAGTGAATTTAGAAGTGCCTGTCTTAGAAGAAAAGCCTTGCACCAGAACAGTGGGATATGAACAGTAGATTTGAATAATTACTTTTGAGATTATTTCCAGTTCAGATTATTTGAGATTGCAATCACTTCAGATATAACTTTTTGATTTTTAATTTTAGAAACATGATTTGAACTACACAAAGAGTAAATAAGAATCTAGTGAGACTCATCTGAAAGATGTTTGTCCACTACAGTTTTTAATGGCAGAACAAGCAGCAGCCAGAGCCAGGTTGGGATGCTCAAGACGAGATTCAGGAGCAGACACTGTCTTCCTGTAAGAGGAATTACATGTCTAGGCTGTAGCCATGACAAGAATCTGCATGTTCTGTGCCAGGAGATACTGGCAGGGACCTAGACTTATCCTTCAGGTAAATCCACTTGTGATAAAAAATGCACTTTACAAGGATTTTCACTAGAAACTGACCAAACCCTTAAAGCCACATAATTTATCTAGTGGTTGATTGCAGCATCCAAATACAAATGTCTTGAGGTCATGCTTGAAAATATAACTTATAAAGATAACTCCAATGCAGATCTGCAAATTTGAGAATGACCATGAAGAAAAGCAAAAATTCTCCAATTAATATATTTTGAGAAATATATTTAAGTCAGTTCTTTTCTCAATTAACAGAAAGAAAATTTGGGTAAAATTATCTAGTTAGTAGTTCACAGGTTATGTCAGGTTCCCCAAATAACCTTTTTAGTCTCCAGGAACTGTGTGCAGATGTTGATGCTTTTTCTGTGTGGGTCAGAGCAGGGTGCCACGGCAGTGATCAGGAAGGAGCAGGAATGCTATGGGTGCATACACGTGGCTAGGAAAGTTTTATGGTTTTTTTAATGGCAGACATACCTTGGAAACAGCTGCAGAATTCCTAGTCTAGGTTTTATTTTCCAAAGCTTTGCAGCAGTTATTTTGACATCTTACACATCTGGTCTTTAATCGTGTTCTCACTGCACCACAGTGTTTGACAGACTATGTGGTAGAGCTCTTGCGTTCACAGGATCACTGACAGGATCAAACCACAAAAATATTTCATTTGGAAGGGACTTCTGGAGGTCACTTCAACCAGCTTTCTTCTTGATGCCAACCTAACTGCAGGACCAAAAATCCAGTTAAACTTTTATTTTTCAGTAAAGGTGATTTTTTCAGGTTTTTGTTGTTGTTGTTTGTTGTTGGGTTTTTTGTTTGTGTGGGGGGTTTTTGTGTGGTTTTTTTTGGTTTTTTTTTTCTTTTTTTTTTTGAAGTCTGACAGTTTTACACCCCAAATCATGGTTCCCTATTTTTTATACTCAGGTAATGTTGTCTGCCTGCATTACCACTATATTAAATATAGATGTTTGTGTAAAAGATACTCTTTTTCAAATCACTGTATGAAACAGCTGTAGTTCACCTATCATGGCTTTGCAGACAGTCAGTGATAATTAAGGTATAGAATTGGCAATAGTTGCATATATCCCTTTAGTCTAAATAAAGTTCTACTCTCATTTGGCATAATAATTATGTTATAGAGTCCTTTTAAGATTATTATGGCAGAATGAAAGTAGACCTAGATACAGCTGGAGAATCCATATCAAATAAGATACTGATACACTAAGATCTTCAGGAGAAACATTTCAAATTTCTAAGGCAGGATTTGTTTTTTTAGCTCCTGTCCATACCCCTGTAATAAGACTGACATGATGAAATTGAATCTTGTTGGAGGACTTCACTTCTCAGAAGGTAATCTTATGTTTCTGATTTTCAGTTCTGTCTTTAAAGATTTATTTTGCTACTCTTTTTATTCACTATTCTATTCAATTTTTGTTTATCTTTCAGAAGTCTGCTCTGGCAGTATTTAATGCAAGTCTGACACTCTGGGCTCCAGCAAGACAATGGTTTTGTTTCTGTCCTGGCTATAGGTGTCTATGGCTCAGAGGTATAATCACTAACAATGTGGTGGAATGATTTGCAACCATGTAGTTATTGTCCTGGATTTGGATGAACTTTCAGAAAACCTGCTCTGTAAAGGATCACAATGAGATATGTGAATAGCCTGTATCTTAATTTCATAGAAAATATCAGGATAGCTTTCTACAACAGAAAGAGTTGTATGGCAAAACAGCAACTGGTGTGTATAAACCCATAAGCCACTGCCCTGCTGGGCTCTGAAAAGCCAGATGGTTTTGTTACTCTTGCCTCTTGCTGGAGAAGCCACTGATTCTGCCAGTGTTTGGGTAATAACTCTGCCCTGGGATCTGTCAGAGCTACTGCACATCCATCTGGCAAAAGGTTTAGCAATGCAGAGAGCTCCAGTCTCCTGAAGAAACAGAGAGCAGTGTGCTCTGATGCCAAACACGGACACTGTCAGAGTCGTCCTGCCTGGCAGCTGAGCTGCGCACACGCCGCAGCGTGCGGGAACTCAGGGAATGCTGCGTGTACCTCCAGCCACTCTGCAGGTGAACAGCTGCTCTTCCTGAAAGCTGCTAAGACAGCAGTCTGAAATGTACATAAGAAGGCTTAGTCCCTGAATGTAGAGACAGCAACTACTAATTAATTTTATTTGGAGGAGTGTTCACCTACCCTGTTTATGTGTAATGTGTATTGCAGTAACACCGCAAGACACAGGAAAGTAAAACACAAGGCTACCTTAAGAATTTTTGGGAAAGAAAAATCAGGGTCAGTTCTGAAAGGTTTCTAATATTCTTTAATTTACAGGGTCTGTGGAGTAGAATATGTTAGTGGGAAACTAAATAACTTCAAATTTAGCCACAAAACAATGGGGAGCTGATGGAATGAACAGAATGACAAAAACAACACACTTTTATGAATAGATAAAATATCTAAACCCATATCCGTATAAAGAACAATGGCATTTAAAACCTGTTACCACACTGTCATAAAATGAAATAATAGCAACTGTTACAAAGCTATTCACTTTCTGGAACATCAGAAGTTAGAAATTAGAGCAGGAGAAGTTACCCAGAGTTTAATTGCTGGAGAAAGCACAAACAAAATGCAGTTTGGACAGCGATAAAGTATCTCTGAGGGGTACTCTCAACGGTGTCATTGTGACTGTGATCTTTCTGAGCTTTCTCAAAAGCTTCAGAAGCATCTGTACAAGGCCCAGTCTGAAGGACCTTGCCCCTAATGAAAATCTTTGAGTATGTGGTTTAAAGAGAAATAGTCATGGATTCAAGAAGTCAGTCACCCAGTCACCATGTGATCTCTTTTTTAATCTAGCCTGTGCTATTTGACTGGTGACCAAATATGAGTAGATTTTATCAATAGGTAATTTCATTATTTGTGTCATAAGGTCATCTTCTCAAAATCTCTCGAGGACTGTAGAGATATAGATCAAGCTGCCCTATGACAAATACTAAGTCACAACTCCCTATCACTGTATAAAAGCCCTTTATTAAAAAAAACAAACCCTGAGGTAATGCAAGAAGTGAATCTGAATTAAAGTAAGTGGCCTAGAATCACTGTGGTTTTGCTTGAGAATGGAAAATGGGAAACATAGTTATCTAGTACTCTTCTTTCTAAATATTTCTCAGCCATTGAGAAAGTATCAGGAAACACATCCTGTGTGGAGCTAATTGATCTTCAGTCTCTTCAAATTTCAACTTTGTTAAAAAAAAAGGAGAGAGGAAAAAGAGCAGTCAAAGCATGGATTTTCATATTGTACAATTATGCCTTATTAAAGGACAGGTTATGTTGAAACTGTCACTTTGGTTTCTTTTGGTACAGTCATATACAGTACTGAGACTGACAAAACCCAAGGCAATCATTTAATGACTGACAATCACTGTCTCCTCATTGTAGATACTTTCTGCTTTACTGCTACTTTTCTATGAAGAACTGAGAAAAGTGCACACCAATGGCTGGCATTTTTCACAAATGTAAACTTTCCTTCTTTATGTTCTTTTCAGAGGATGATGCACTTGACTGCTCCTGGAAAATTCGTGAATCATAGTTTCCAAGGTCTTTGCCATGGTTCCTATTGCAACAGAAGCTAGATGGACAATTGGCAATAATTTATGCAAGGGATTTAGACACTTTTTTTTAAATTTTAGAAGTTGACATCTAGATGACTGTGAGAATTAAGAATTTACTTACTCTCCACTGCTGCTTAACTCTTGAGGTGAGTGAATACTAGTCTGAAGGTGGCTTACAGTCTGTCTGATGCAAATATTCTTTGTTGTAGTAGGATTTGTCCCCTGCTTGCTTGAACTAAGCAGGTATTTACAACCTGAATGTGCACCACTGCAAGTGTGTGAGCATGTTGTCCCAGTCACTTCACATGAACATGAATGAGTAAACTTTGTGAATTTGTGGGTGTTAACTCAGACTTTAGAAAAGTTCCTGGATTGGCCTTAATGGTTCAGAGAAAGCATTAGTAAGCACAATGGAAAAAGAAAACTGATAGAAGTAAAGAAAGCATATTGAAAAATTTAAGTATCCCCTTTTCTTCCTCTGCACAAGGAATATCCTGATATTGGCCATATGCATATCCAGGCTTAAAAATAGCTGGAGTCTTTCCTGACTAAGAGGAAGAAGGGTATAAACCATATGTATTGGCTGTCCAATAGACTTAAAACTACATGTGAATGTACTTGTGTGGTCCTGGCTGTGACTGATGTCATCGTGTGTCTGTACGGATGCTTGCCAGGTACACTGGAAACAAACCCATTCCCTGCTATACTAATAGCACTATCCTTCCTGCACAGAGCCCTAGCCAGCTTTGAGGAGCTTGGAAGGGGTTTTTAAAGGAAGTCTATTGATGATTTCAATGAGTAAGTGATGTGCACACTGCAAAGCTATTTATTTATGAATAATGTACATAATATCCTTTTCACCCTTATAATAGGAACAGTATTTGAAAGCTCTTGCTTTTCTTCTGAGACTTCTTTCCAGCTACTTCACTACCCAAAAGCTTCTTCCCCTGATTTTCTCCCAGGAACACAGCCCAAGTGTTTTTTTAGCTGGCTTTTTGGATTATTCCATCTGTCACATTGTCTCTGGATGCTGTCTTACCTCCACGAGCACTTTTCTACCCTGTGCTTCTGTAGACAACCTATGGAAATTTAATCTACTCACATAGCAGTGGGTGGTTTGCCCACTCTCCTCCATGCTCCATGGCCATGTTTAGGATATGGACTTCTGTATTTCATCCATTTTACTTCCAAAAGTAAGTTTAATTGCACATTTTTTTTCCATGAATGAAATTTTGTTCTTTTATTTTGTGCCATAACAAGAAAGAACAGGAAATAATAAAGGCTGAAGTATTTCCCTAAGCATGAGCTTTTTCTCTGGGAGGATGAAGGGGACAGCTTTCATGGGGATATCACTAACATATATAAACTGTACCAACACTGGCATAGTGATGCTGTAAAACTATATCGAACTGCTAAATAGAAACACATTTGGAATTGTTAGACAAGATGAAAAAGAAACTAAGATAGTAGTGACTGAGAGAAGATAATTAAATACAGATAATTTTGCAGTTCCAGAGAATTCAAGAGAAGATCTTTCTACCTGTGGGCAGAGAGCTTCAGGTTTGGTTCAATCAGTTGTTTTTGTCTGTTTTTAGTGTATCATGTGATGCTGCTGATAGAACTACTGCCCAAATGCTAGTTTTTCTATCACCTGTTTCAGATTAAATAAGAGGGGTTTTTGGTTTTTGTAGTAGTGAAGATAGAAAGTAGTGGAAGTTTTGTATATAAGATGAACTGCAATCTTACGATTGAGTATTGTTGTTTTGGAATACTTTTTCAGACTAAAATTTTCTTACACAAAGGTTTTGTTGGGTTTTTTTATACACTTTGGAGGATAGCTATTTTGCCAGAATTCATCCATCCATCCGTCCATCCATCCATCCAATGGACTTTCCATCCCAGAGAAGATAATAGTGTAGAATTAAAACTGGTGTTTGGTTCTAGCTGTGGATGAAAATTGATACTTTCAAAAAAGTTTTCCTGTTCCCCACATCAAAAGGGAGCTACTACATCAAAAGTAGCATGCAGCTACTGGCCATATATAATATTTCCCAAACATATTTTGTTTCCTTCCAAATTCTTACTGCATATATTTTTAATAAGATTTGCCTACAAAATTTTGTGTTCTACACTTGCCATCCCCATCTTATAAAGTTTCCAATACATATTAATATTTTGAACTCCACCCATAAAGCAGACTAATTAATTATAGAGCAATAAAAAAAAACAAACCTGGAAATGAACTAAAACATACCTCCTCTGCAAGTGAAGAGCCTGAGGCAAACAGAGTGTAAAGAGGTTTAATTTGGTCCCTCGTAAATAGACCATTTCTCTGTGAGAAATAAGATTAGACCAGAAATGGACACAAATATATAAAGCCCTGAAATTCTAGAAAAATATTTGATTTCTACCACTATCCAGAAGCCCTCTCTGAATGTTTCTCTCCCATCTTTGCCCTTTTATTGTTCTGGACTGAATACAATCTCCAGCAGTGGATTGACAATGGTTTTTCTGTACTTCCTCTGCTAATACTTGCTGTAGTGTGAAAGATGTATTTTGTCTCACAGTTCAAATAAGGAAATATAACGTTTCTTTTTATAAGTTATACCTTTTTTTTTCTTTGAAGACACCAAATGAGGAAAAGTTTGGGAGGTTAGGTGACAGGGTGCACCTTGGCTTGGTGCACTGCACTTAGTCATTCTATCTGTGTTAAAATGAAGACTTCATAGACAGAGAAATTGAGTGCACCCTCAGCATATTTGCAGATGACACCAAGCTGAGTGGTACAGTTTACACACCTGAAGGATGGGATGCCATCCAAAGGAACCTGGACAAGGCCAAGGAGTTGGTCCATGGAAACATCATGCGGTGTAACAAGACCATGTGCAAGGAGCTGCACTTGGGGTGGGTTAACCCCCAGTATCAATCCAGGCTGGGGGATGAACAGACCCAGAGCAGTCCTGCTGAGAAGAACTTGGGGGTGCTGGTGGATGAGAGGCTGTACATGACCCAGCCATGTGCCCTTGCAGCCCAGAGAGCCAATCCTGGGCTGCATCCAAAGCAGCGTGGGCAGCAGGTGAGGGAGGCGATTCTGCCTCTCCGCTCTGGTGAGACCTCACCTACAGTGCTGCATCAAGCTCTGGGGTCCACAGCATAGGAGAGACATCAATCTGTTGGAGTGAGTCCAGAGAGGCCACAGAGATGGTTAAAGGGATGGAACACCTCTGCTATGAGGAAAGCTGAAAGAACTGGGATTGTTCAGCCTGAAAAAGAGAAGGTTTAGGATTGACCTAATATGGCCTGAAGGGAGCCTACAAGATATATGGAGAGAAACTGTTTAGTAGGGCATGTAGTGACAGAACAAGGGGCAATGGCTTCAAACTAAAAGAGAATAGATTTAAATGAGATATTAGGAAAATTCTTTATTATGAGGGTGGGTAGGCACTGGAAGAAGTTGCCCAGAGAAGCTGTGGATGCCCCATCTCTGGGAGTGTTCAAGGCCATGTTGGATTGGGCTCTGAGCAACCTGGTCCAGTGAAAAGTGTTTGGAACTAGATAATCTTTAAGGTCTCTTCCAATCCAAAGCATTCTTTGGTTCCATGATTCTATTATGCTATGACTTTTTGCTGGTGTGGTCAGCCTTAGAAAACTGGTATGATGTTTATTAGACCTTTGGTTCATATTAAAAAAAAAAACCAACAAAACAACAACATAAAAAACTTACAAAAAACCAGACAAAACATAAAGAAGTAAAACAAGAAAATCTGCTGGGACAGGGCAGAAGAGAAGAGTCAAGATGTACATGGTTACAAGTAAATTAAGCTTTCCTTAGCTGGGCCATTTCCTTGGATGGCCAGGATAGCTCTAATACATAGTATTGTAGCATTTTGGGATGAAATAAGTCCATATGGCTCATCTAGATTCATTCATTTATCTGTCTAGCTTGATACCTTGTAATATTTTTATCCTCTAAGTACTTGCATATCTATTTTTTAGCCCCAGTAGGTTCCTGAATAAAGCATGTACTGTTACTTTTGGTACTAAGAGATTAGCCGTTGCAGAAAAAAGTGAACTCCCTTGGCACATGCTTATTTCATTTGCCTAAGTTTGTACATTCTATAAATTATTCAGAGAAGTGATATTAGTGGATCAACAACAGCTCTGGTTCATCAGGTCATATTAACAATCTTGGACCATTACTTTGGTTGGGTGCCAAAGTACAATGCAGAGAGTGAATTTACAGTGCATATTTCAGAATAATCCCTCTATACACAGTGTCAAAGTCCATTTGTGAAGTATTCCTATAAAATATAATTGTCAGTGCAGCTCCATCCTGAGAGTCAGGGATGAAATTTAGGACTTTTTTTAAATGCACAATTTTCCTGTCATCCCTCTTCTTACTGCTCTGAAGATGATTGCAATCAGGAGCTACACGTAGGCAGCCATTTTATGTATTATCTGTTCACTTCCCCCATGCCTTCAAAGAGCTCCAGGATGATTTTTGCTGAAGATTTTCCAATCACCTTTTTCTTCCTTTTACTGGTCTGTGTAGAAAATATCTATAATAGGGTGCAATTGAGAGATTCTGATTGTCCCTCCATTCAGTTGCCTAGGAAACAGACTTGTGGATATCCAGCTTTTTCCTTCATTACTGAAGTTGCCATTTACAGTTGATTTGCTCCTATGTCTCCTTTGCTGTGTATACTGCTGAAAAGGAAGGGACAGAATAAAGCTCATTCTATTGCTTGGTTTGCTGTTTTAAGGTGTTATTTGTTTGCAGAATGTTTGGGTTATAAAGTCTGAATGTATTGTTCATGACAAATAGCCATGCCATGGGCAATACAGATAGCTGAAGATACCACATAATAAATTCCTTTTTCTTTCTTTCCTGTTTTTTGGTTTTTTTTGGTTTTTTTTGTTCCTCTTCTGCTTGGGAAAGAGTCAAATGGAAATCTGGTTAGACTCCCTCAAATTCTCCAATCTAGTTATACCTGTGAAACATTATCATGGTGTTAATTATTCTACAGTTCAAATCAAAAAACAGAGGTATAACTGAGAGCAGATTTGTTTCCTTCCACTCACTTTAATGTCTTTTTATGTATGCTGAAGTGGAGAAAAATACTAATTTTCTGGTTGGGACATGGCATACCCTGCTGAGAATGGATCTTAATCAGCTGGAGCAATTTAACCCTAAAAAGCTCAAATTTGACATCTTCTTCTGAAAAAGGGTAAATGGTGATTCACTATATAAGTGCAGCATAAATTTAATTTCAGTAAAAGAAAATATATTAGTCATTAAGAACTCCAGGTATTCATTTAGATGTGTGTTTTTCTCCTCTGTGTTTCCTTCTTTTTATTCTTTTCCTTTGTTCTCATTATTTTGGCTCCTTCTATTTCCTTTCTTCCTCTCATCCATCACTTTTATCTCTTTCATCTTCTTCCCTTTATCTTTATCTGTTCCCTCTTAATATTTGCTCTGTCTGTTGTAACTGTTTTTCTTTTACAGAGACTTTCTAGCCCCCTTTCCCTCCCCCTTTTCTTCACCTCCCAGGAAGCATCCCTCTTTTGAGAAATATTCCATATTTAGTTTCAAAGTCATCTCCTACCCATTCTGGTTTGAAAATTATTTATACCACTAATAAAGAATATTGAAGGGCTGGGTAGCAGAAGAGAAAGTTGTTTATAGGCTGGGCAGGAACAGAAAAACATTAGCCATTTCCTTACTCTACCCGTTTCTTTTCATGTGCATCCCTCACTTTGCCTCCCCCTTGTTTGGATAGCTCATCCCAGGACCACCAAGGTTTTGATCGGCCCCCCCAGTACCTCCCTCAGTTGTATACCTCCTTTCTTACCTAATTTTCTCTTCTGCCTACTCTTCCTCCTTGTCACAACCCTCTCACTTTTTTTTCTGCCTCTTTCTGCCTTGCCACTATTTTCCTCAGATTGTTCCTTACTCTGATTGCATCTCTGTCCTTCTGACCCCAGGATGACCGCGAAGTCACCCTGCCTCTGTTTTGTTTTGTTTTATGATGTTTGTCCCAGTGGTATTTTTCCTTTTCCTTTCTGCTCCTCACAGTCTCCTTTTCTCCTATTCCTCATCTCTAAGCAATTTCACCTGCCTCATTTTGGCATAATCAGCAACCCCAACCTGGAGCAAAGCAGGTAGAGTTGGACAAGAGTTGAACATTAGGAAAAAAACTAAACAAACAGCAATGACAAAAACCCGTCATTTACATCAACAGAACTGGCCTACAGTTCAAAGAGAGAAATGAAAGGAGGAGCAGTGCCTTTTCCCATGAGTCAGGGCTGGCAGAGGAAGGACGACAGTGACAATGATCTTTGGAGTTTTCCTCTTTATTCTCTGGCCTCAGGTCTTCGCTTTCTGCTATAGTTCTCTCTTCCACAAAGAAAAGGCACCTCAGGTGTTAGTGCATCCTTACCACTGACTGAGGGAGCTCAGAAAACAGACTTGAGAGAAGGTGAGTGCAATGGTGATCAGAAATTATGGTCAAATTCTTTCTGGACACACTAATGAAAATGGGATAGGACATATTGCTGGGTGTATTTTGTGTCCTTACACTTCATCTGCAGGCACTGCTTTGCTCAGCAGACATTCAGGTGGTAGAGAATGGTAGAGAGGGATGAACATTAATTTATTTATGTTAATTATTAACTGAAGCTGACAGGATTTTTTTTTTTTTATTAGAAGTTTTCCTGTTTTCATCAGAAGAGGCTAAGGCTGGGGAGAACAACCTCAGAGGTTTTTATAGTAATACATCCATTTCTAACACGTTTTTATTGGGAAAGCTTTTCCAATCCAGATGGGGAGTTCTTTCCAAAACTCTCCAAATGGACATTCTGCCTGAATACAATCATTATTTTGGTAAGAGACTTCAGAGGAAATTGTTCCTACTTTTTTTTTTTTTTCTAATTGAGATATTGATTTAATTCAGTACATTAAATAACTCAAGTGGATGCCTCTGTTACAACAATACTGACTGGTCTTTATTGAGGTAACAGTTCTTATTTTCATAGTGAGCCTCAATTTTACATCAGTCAGGATTCAAGATTTACTTTTTACCTCGACAAGTTTCAGGGGATGGGGTAAAGCTGTGCCCCAAAATGCATATTTCAGAAACTTGATGCATATCTGTTCTCACTTCCTTCTCCACCACAGCACCCTAAGTCATCTTTGGCTCCAAGGCTTTCCAGGACCTTCACAGACCTCCTGAGGGAGGCAAAAACAAGAGACACCAAATACATAACAGGAGAGGCAGCCTGAATAACCAGTTTTAAAGAAAGGCTCAGCTGAAATATGCAAGAATGAAATTAAAAAAAAGTCTTTTTAGTAATACAACTAAATATCTTGTTATATTTTTGATATAATAATTAGAGGAGCTCCCTGCTCTCCTCAGTGGTACATTTTGTCTTGAGCTGAGACGAATTAAAGAGCCAAATCAAAAGTGAGGTGTCTGACTTGTAACCTATGGCAACCTTCTGCTAGCTGGGGTGGCCATGAACAGAATATACAAAATAAACCTCAGCCCTCTTGAATAATCCAGTGGGACTGACACTTGAAGAGATGTCTGTTGTCTTCAACAAAGGCTTAGAAAAATATTATTATTGTCTGAATAGAACTCAACTTGAAAGGGAACCCAACATCATCTAAATATGCTAGCAATAACCAAACCTTCTGGGCTGGAACATATAAGAGCCATGCCCACAAGATTTGCGAGGGTGATAACAAGGAAGAATCCCCTGCCCCTTCCTCTCTATTCCCCTCCATTAGGGAGATTTTTGGAGGATGACTGGCGTGGTTGCAATGTTTGGTCAGTAGGGCATGAATGACCGCCTGACCTGCACACAAAAGCATCCATGTACGTCTGCTCCTGAGTAAGCCTGTGCTAGACAAAGGCACCACAACTTGAAGAAGCTGGAAGGAAAGGCTCCCTCCACTTCCTAAGAAGCTCATCACGTGCACTTGTTCAAGGCTGGTCACAGTCGAGCACTGCATTATTTTTGCTGAATTAGGCTGTGGGGTTATTATTAACAAAATAGAAATAAATCAAGAACAGAATGGAAAACAGCTTGTAGTAGGGAGATTTATGACTTATATGTCTTGTGTGTACCCTGTCTGCAGTCATGACCTAATTTCTCACCAAACATAAAAACAGGTAAGAAGAAAAAATTCTAGTAAAGGAGATAAAGTGAAAGGCTAATACAAAACATACTAGGTAACATTGCTGTTCTCTTTGAGTAGTGCATTAGGGGCTAATTTATCTTTGAACATTTTGGGGATCAGTGTCTGCTTATTGAATGAGCCTACTACATTAATGTTTTGGTTTTTTTGTTTTTCTTGCACTTCATAGGTTTTACATTAAACCTTGATAAAATTCAATAAATCCAAATATATCTTTCCATGATAGAATTCGATAAAACAGGTATTACAAAAAAATTGTATAGTTTCTCAGTCTTTCTGTGAAGAGTGAGAATGTTTTAGGTTTCCTCAAAAATGCCATACGTTGCCCTATAAAGCCTTGGATCAGGAAAGCCTCCATTCAAGAAAATATTTAACCATATGCTTGACTTTAACTTTAGGCATATGCTTAAAATCTAGCATGTGCTGAAATTCTTTCCTGAAAAGGAATGGATTTAAGCACTTACTTATGCTCTTTCCTGGATCAGAGCCCTGTATGTTGTACACCAGATTCTGCTGCCCTCACCTACAGAGTTGAACTCAACTACTCGTATTCTGGTCAGTATTTTTAAAGCCATTTCAATGGTTATGATGGTACTTCATCTCTGGAAAAAAGTAAGAATAGGAGACCCAAAGTTTCTCGGTGTTATGGAAACTTAGCTCTAAGCAGAGACTAGCTCCTGTTACCTACGGACTGCTCCAGCATCATTTTGAGTAACTTTGTGAGTGATTTACAGTGTATTTGGCTTAGTTTACCTTTGGATTTTGTGGTCAATATGTAGGTATTTTAGCCACTGATGGCCTGGTTTAAGATCCTTAAAATGAGTTTCTTAGTTTGACAATTTTGGGAAAAATAGATTGACTTTCCTTATTTTAGATAGAGGCAATCATTAAAGTTGGAAAAGACTGCCAAGATCATCTAGTGCAACCTTTGACTGACCACCACATTGTAAACTAAACCATAGCAGTGAGTGCCATGCCCAGTCATTTCTTGAACACTTCCAGGGATGGTGACTCCACCACTTCCCTGTGCAGCACTTTCCAAAGTTTGACGAGCCTTTCAGTGCAGAAATTTTTCCTGATGTCCACCCTGAGCCTCCTCTGGCACAGCTTGAAGCCATTTTCTCTTGTCCTGACCCTGGTTGCCTTGGAGATGAGGCCGATACCCACCTTGCTACAACCTCCAGAAGTGTGAATTGGTGGGAACTCTTCCAAAAAGGCAGATGCATTTTCCTATTTTCTCACTTTTTTTTTTTCCTTTTAAGAAAGTGGGAAAACTTACAATAACTAACGAGAAAAAAAACCAAAACAAAACACCTTATTGTTCCCAGTCCATTCTCATATCCATTAATAATGACACAGGTTGTCATTATTAATGATGAGTGAAATCCTGTTGGAAATGACACTCACTTTCATCCTTGGGTAATTACCGGAGTTTAACAATTTCTTTTCATGTTTACTAAACTTAAAAGAGTACAGTTTGAAAAAGGCGTATCTGCAGGGGAAGGGGGAGAGAAGCAGGCAGGCACACAAATTCCTTTATTTATGAATGAGATTTGTCCATGCACTTCCTGCACAAACCCAAGTAGGTACAAGAATCAGGAAATACTGAGCAAAACCCTTTCTTGGGAAGTCAAGCCTCTGCTGTTTCCTAGAGGTCTGATACCCCAGCATTGAATTTATGCTTTATTATAATTAAACCTTCTTGCACTCTATTAACAAAATACTTTGTAATTTATACATATTTGTCTTTAGACAGTTATGATTATTTCGCACGCCCTCTTTTCCTTGTTTCCTAGGAGATCATTAAAACACAGAGTTGAGCATTAATAATAATGTAGTATGTATTACAGACATTGAAACACACGTGCCAGAACCACTGGGGGAAATAAATCACATTTTAGTATTCTGTCTCAAGCAGCCTTCAGGTCTGTCACTGCAGGCGTATCTGCAGACACCACTGTGCTCTGCTTAGAGCCCTCCTGGCAGAGAAACTCCAGCTGACAAACTCCAAAGTACAGCTGACACTCTGCATATGCTGTATATGTGAATGAGGAAATAAGGCTGTTGTGCTCTGCACAGAGGCACTCATGGGGTGCTGGTGGCAGCTCATCTCAGGGACTTGCTAACCAGCCCTGAATCTGCCTCCTGACAGGGAGTCAGTGACAGCCCCTTGCACAAATTCATAGCAGGGTTTTCACAGGAGCCCCTCGGCCGCTGACAATTGCTGGAAAGCCTTTCAGGACACATGCCTTAATGTGAATCTCATATAAGAAATATTTCTAAGAATAATGTTGTGTTTTCTCCAGGCACGTTTCTGTGCAATGACGTGGACACTTTGTTGATCTTTTAAAAAAAGTGGTATTGCCTTCATGGAGGAAGTGAACTGAGTTTTCAACAAATTCATCTGGGCTCTGGCTAGGACTAGTGACCTTCTTGCTCAGGAGCTCCACACTGAGAGCATCTGAATAAAGGGAATTTTTGCTTGGAAACTCCTCTGAACTCTCTCTGAACTAACCCTGAACCCCATCCTGAACTTAATGGGGATTATTTCAACTATCCATATCTGATTTCCTCCAAATTTTTGGTACATTCGAGTTTTCATATGAATCCAGCTCTAAAAGTAGGGGACTGGATCCATTTCCTCTTTATTTATTATCTAAGCTCTCTAATCTTCTTTGTCTTCTTGCAGTTTGCATACACTGTATATGACATGACCTGTGTAGGGCACTCGCTATTTTCAGTCCTGACTCAGTACTCCAGTCATTGGCTATTATTAATCTGCCTTTATCTTCTATTAGACATAACAATATAACACTGGAGAAAGTCAATGAGAGGTCAGTGAGAGACCCTTAAATCAGCAGACCCTTTGAGAAAGCACAGGTTTAAAGTAATCTCATTTTTGTCTGTCTGAAAATATTACTTAAGTTTTTAATTTCCTATAGGAAAAAAGTATAATAAAAATAACTCACGTGAAAGCAAAACTATTAATTAAGCATTCATATTAATTAGTCAGGTAAGTAACCTAATTCCCTTGAAACAAAGGAATTAGATGAATATTTCATTTTAGTCTGCAGTGCACTTCTACGCATTGCAGCCCGAGTCTGTGATGAGGGCACAGAACATCTCGTACAAGTGACCAAAGCTCCCCAAATTGGCTAAGGAAGGTAACTCCACAACTGCTGCTCATTTGTGCTTAAAGACCTTGAATGAAGGGTAGCAAATAAGGTTTCCAGCACAAGTTAACAAAATAAAATATTCCACTTTGTTTTATGAGACAGTATATAAATCAGCAGAGATCTAGATATTATCTTATAAAAGATGTATTCAAAGCTAATGTGTGCCCGTCAATATAAAATAAAAATGTATTTGTTCACACTTGGCTACACTATACACCTGTGTAAATTAAATGCTGGCCTCTTCATCATATCTCAGCATGATACAGAGATCTACTAGCATAAAAATCTGTTAAAAGATGCCTACTTTTAAGACTTCATCTTCTTGACAAAAGTGCTAAAGCATTTTACTAGAAAGAATCTTAATAAAGACTGAAAGTAAATGCAGAATTGTCAGACAGATGGAGGAATCATACGGAGGAACAGGCAGCCAGCAATGGGTAAGAACCTATACAGGGGGGTGTAAAGCTAATTTTAATTGAGTTTATTCTTCTTGCTTTGTGGGTATTGGTTTTTTTCTCATGCCTTTTCAAAACAGTTTTGTGCTATCAAATGGGCAACTGGCAATTACACTCCCCATTCCTACTAGAAACCTGGAATGGTTATTGTTGTTGATATTATTCACAAAACAGTAGGGCTTGGAGACAGCCAGGGACTCCCACTGTACAAGGGACTATACAGATGCAGAATAAAAAGATAGGTCTGTCTAAAAGTGTCATCCCATTTCATTGTATTGAGAGTGAATCTGTGTTCATGCAATATCCCTCCCACCTTGTAATGCTGGGTTGGGAGATCTAAATCTGTGCTGATTTTTCCGTAATAAGTAAGGATAAGAGAATGGAAGCTTTTCTGCAACAATAAGAGCCTTTGGGCGTGCCCTGCTCTTCTCGTTTTTGAAGAGGTCGTATTTTAGAATCTCCCAATTTAGTACTTGTTAAAACTAGACAAGCATGAATAACGAGGGAGCAGAGTTACACAGGGCTGACACTGCAAGGCTGTTGCCCCTCGATCCCTGGATTGCATCCAGGCTGGAGGGAAACTCCTGCAAGCTCAAGTTGCTTCCTCTTATACGAACTAAAAATTATACTCTCTTTACCTAATGATGGGCAGGTATTTTTTACTGCATTTCACATGAGAGAAAAACGTATTCAGTGACAATGAGCCCTTCCAAATGTTAATTTTGGTAATTTGGGAGAAGGAACAGGAAATGGAAGAGAAGAAAGAATTCTCAGTAGAGGGAACTTCAGTATGGTTTAATTGATACGTTTTCCAGAAAACCATTTTGCTTGACACAAAGTGACTATTTTTTAAAATATTGACATCACTACTAAGCCAAAGCATCTATTGTTTGCTCACCTGAGATTTCGGTGTGTTGTTGATAACTAAACTTACTTAGAATAAAAATTGATTTGAGTCTTTAAATACTGGATATCTTCTTCAAACTGATCTATTAAATTTTAAATTTATTCTATTGTTCTTCAACCCCAAGATCTTAACTTTTCTGAGAGGAAATACAAAGGAAAAAAATGTTTTTAGCTGATAGTAAAAACTTTGAACACAAAAGTCTTTAAACAATGTTCAGGTTTCCTAGCTTTGGACAAGAGAATAGAATTAACTAAAATGTGTCTTTTTCTGTACAGCTTAGCTTTTGTTTCATTATAGAAACCCAACAAAATGTGGCAAATCACATCTTTGAAATAATATATTTTTTATCAGCTAAGTATCCTGAGGGCTCATCCTCAGTAACAATGAATTATGAATAACTCATACTTCCTAATATTCCCTGTATCTCCATATTCAGCTCCTGCAAAGCAGCTGAGCTCTGCTCTTTCATCATCTGTGCTCCTTTCATTACCTAGCCCTGAAGTGCTGTACTCAGTGGGTCTGACATGGCCCTATCCACACACTCAGCAACCTCTAGGGATTGCCGGGGTACCCTGCCTTCTCCAAAGCCTTTCTTGGGCATCCATGGCTGTGTCTGGGAACAATCAGACAATGCTCAAACGCTAAATAAAGGGACAAAGCTGGGACACAGCTGACAGAAGACGTCCTAACACTTGGAGGAAGGGTGCAGCTGCATTCCCAGATTATACTCGGGAGCTAGGAATGGCTGCCACCCCCCGACACAGTGGAATCTTGAGGAAAATAGGTAGTTTAACATTTCTTGGCTTTCTTATGTCTTATTAAAAATGTAAAAGAATTCAGCATGCCTTCCTTATTTTCAGGAGGTGAGTGTGACTGTGTCACTTCAGCTGATGTAGCTAATGGGCATGGGGGGCCAGCAGCATGTGGCCAGCCTGCCCAAGCCACAGTGAGCTGTGCTTCTGGTACCCCCCCTGCCCCAGACTGTGCACAGGAACTGTGCTTAGCCTGCTGCAGGGAAAGAGATTGGAGATCAAGGAGACATTTTACCCACAGGGTTCTTGCATCTTTTCTTCTACATACTCTCAGGAAGCAGAGAAACCCAAAGTGGCCCCTGAATATTATTGGAAGTGCTAAGCCTCCAGCTGTGCATGCTTTTCATATTGTTGTTTAAAAGTAAATAATTACCATGTGAGAAAACCACAAAGGCGTTTGATTTTCATCCCACTCCCCTACCATACTCCTGTCCCTCCTCCCTCCCTTTCTACTCCTGCTCAACCCCCAGTCCCACTGGCACATGTGGTCTAATTTGTCTTGTGCAGCACAAGTCCTCGAAACTCAGCAAAAAAAGCTTTTTCCAGCAAACATAACCCCCCAAGGTCACAAAGCTTCTCGTTATTGTGGTTTGCAGGTTTCTGTTTCACAAGTGCCCAGAGCAGCACCTGTGCAGACACCAAGGGACCCCCACCCCTCAGGAGCCAGCTCTCTTCCCAGGCAGCAGCAAGTGATGCTTCTTGGATCTGCTTCCCAGAGTGGGCTTGACAGCTCCAGTGTCCTTCAGACTGAAGCATGAAGAAAGCTCTACGCCACAGTGCAAGGTTTGTTGGTGTTTTCTCATTGTCTGGTTTTCAGCTAGTGAGCTTAGGAGCTGTAAATAATTTAGCTGCACCAGCAGGAGCAAAAGATGAGCTGATTTAGCCCACTTCTCAATGGTGATGTTTACTATAGGCATTCCTTAAAAATGTCATCTGACTATGTCAAATGAAAAAAACTAGACTTGGCCATTCAGCCAGACTTCCAGCACTGCAACATGTTGGGAACTTCAGCTCTCACTGAGGCAAAGAGCTTCAACTGCTGTTTTTCTTAGCTTCACAAACAATAAATTTTTATTTGATTAGTGACTGGGATACTTCTTTGTATTATTCTTCTACTGCAAGTATCTTCTGGCTAGTACAGACCATTCAATCCCTCGAGGTCTATCTCCCAGGAGGTACTCAGCAAGCTACTATAATCACCTATACTACTTACTGTATTTATTAATGGGATTTGACACCTTTGCCTTCTGGCTTCAACTGCAGCCTACACTTACACTCTGAAAACACTGATTAAATTACTCACCTAGTAATTTTCAGGATCAGGACAACATTTTGAAAAACACACATTGCAATTTGATCTTGTTGTATTATATAAACTCATTTGAAAACCTGTTTCAGCAAATCATTTAAGCCTTTGCTGAAGTACCATTGAGTGACTTCACAGAGAAAAATTTTTTGCATATAATATTTGCTCTATGGCATTATCATGTAGCTTTCTGAAAGGAAAGTGGATTAGCTTCAATTGTTGTTAGGATTTATTATTTGTGGAGTGCTGACAGTACACTTCAATGAAACTTTAGGAAGTGCTTAAAGTTAAGCACATTTTCAAGTACATTTCTGATCTAGGGCCAAAAAGTGAATCTGAGACCATCTTCATTGGAAATTATAGACATGACACCCAGGAAGAGCATTCTTTAATTTTCACTTAAGCAGGAAACATTGGTTAGCCATGTGGGTCTATTTAACAGATAAAAGAGTTGGCGATCAACTATTTATCATTTTGATATTCCAGTGCCAAAGAAAAAGTATATTAAATGTCCATATAATAAGTTAAATGCAAACTCAGGGAAGTGGCCAACAGGGCACAAATATCTTCCCAGAGAGAGATGAAAGCTTGTAAATACACCACCTGGGGCTTGCAACCCCCATTCCAGCCTGATGTCATGGCCTCTTGGAGGGCTCTTCATGCACTCAGAGTATTTGCCCTGGACAGACACATAAGAATATGGTCATCTTCTGGTAAACAATACACTGAAGAACAACTTCACAAAGTAACAGACTTCCCTCTTCACAAAACTACTTGTTAGTAGTGTAAATACACACTGGATACCATTAGCATAGGAGAGCACTGGGTAACTCCAAATAGCTCTAGGTGGCATGTGTCTTTGCTATTGCTGTGTAAGGTGGTTTTAACGCTCCATCTAGCTGGTGTGACTGCTCAGCACCTGCTAGCAGTAGTCCCTACATTAATTAGCCTGAGATTATATACTTGTCTTTTTTATTACACATGAAAACAGATTCTAACACAATAGAACCTTGTCCCTGACTGTAGCCAAGAGGCTCAATAGGAACAACAACAATAATAATTGTGCTTATATATTGCCTGAACACAATTGTGAAACATCTGTGGCTTGTCACTATTATAGTCCAGAAGCTGTAGCCTAAGTGAGAGTTTTTTGGAGGCAATATAAGGAAATTCATGATGGCTCCTGAAAACTCTCTTGGAATGTAATAATATAAATGAGGAGGAAATATTCTATGGGGAAAAAAGTGCTTAAGGCAACAGTAATTATATTGCCAAATATAGCATATGGAATCTGCAGAGTGCGAATTTCACATAACAAGGGAAATGTAAAGTCATACTTGGGGTGTAACTAAATTGTAATAGGATGGCTGGGAGGAACATTATTTGAGGGAGTTAATATTTAATCCCTGACTAGCCAAAGAAGCACAAGAGAGAGGCTGTTTTCAAAATTGTATTTTCTTACTTGTGCAGGAAACTACCAGCATGTGTTTGGGTGTTGAAAACTTATAAATAATAGTCTATTATAAAACCCACAGAGCATACCTGAAGTAATAGAGTCCTTATCTTCCTCTTCCCATTTTTCTGATATTCCTAAACTGGTAAGGTAGAATCAAAAGCTCTGTTTTTGGAGAATTTTTCTGAGTAAAACAAAGCAGGGCTTTCTATTTGTTGATAGGTCAGTCCTGTCTCCACTACAGTGTGCTGTAGCAGGAAGGGATTTGTAAGAGTCCTTACCTCCAGCAGCCAGCTGAGCAGGGCTCCTCTCTCCCTGGTGATCTCATTCAGACTGAGTGCTGAACCACTGTACCAACCAGAAACCTTCTCCACTCCAACAGGAAATTTGCATCTTTTTCGTCTCCCGGACTGCTGCCACTGCATTTGGTACTTCCCTTCCCCCTTTTTCTCATTAAAAATGCATCTATTCTAGCTCTAGCTCCGATAGTCCTTTCTTCTCAGGTATTTCTCCTTCTCTAAGAGTTATCTATTTGTGAACATGGTTCAGACTTAGCTCACACTTCAGCTGCAATGCCTGTAGTGTCTATGGCACCCCACAAATAGTCCCTTTCCCACCCGAGGTCAAAACGGGGACAAGTAGCATGAACTTGTGCTTACACAAGCAAGCCATGGCACTGAGCCAAGGCCCACTGAAGTTATGAGGGTTTCTCCAATGCCTGTAACATTTCTGAGTAATAAAACATGCATAAATGTTTTTAAACATAGATAAACATAAGAAATGTTTACTGTTTCTCTATATTTGGTGGAGGTTTTTGTGTGTGTATTTCACAAAAAAAAAAAAAAAAAACTTACAGAGGAAGAAGATTATTACTTTACAAACTAGGGAAAGGAAGCTTTTCTATGCACCAAGAAAATCCAAAAACCTTTTCCGGCACAATCAGATGCTGACAGAAACACCATCATAGAGACAACTGGAGAATTTGTGATGAGAAACTTTTAGTAGTTGAAATTATTCTGAATTCCAATTTCATTCCTCAAAGTTTCACTTTGAGGATTGTTGTGAAACTTGCATCTATCAAATGAAATTTTTCAAGTTCTTTAGGACATATGGAGACAGAACACATTTGCTTCTTGTCTTTGACAAAATGTAGGTCTTACCCAGCAGAGGAGCAGATGTACAACAGGAAACAAACATTCCTCTTCTGTTTTGATAGTTAATTTTGATCTTTTAACTCCTAGGCTGTTTTGACAGATAATACAAAACAGGTTGGAAATCTCCCTCTGCTGAAGGACCTGGGCAAACTGACACTTCTCTAGGCAAGTGGTTGAGTCACCATCACTGCAAGTATTTAAAAGAGTTGTAGACGTGGCACATAGGGACAAGGTGTGGCCTTGGTGGGCTTGGCAGTCTTGGGTTAATGGTTGGACTCAATGATCTTAGAGCTCTTTTAAAATTTAAATGATTCTGTGATTCCATGAGCCTCCTTGGTGTGAAGCCTGACATTGCAGGCACCAGCTGCAGCAGCACACACAGGTTCTTTTAGCTAAGCTGAGTGGCAGAAGTTACCCCAACAAGGTGGGTACCACTGCCAAAAGGGAGGTGTTTTTACACGAGTGACCTATGTGTACTATCTGTCTACTACTCTGTCAACTATGAGAGTGTGGAGGACATCATTCAAACACATTTCAGACGATGCAACAAGTTGGTCCTTCTGTGCCATTTTGCCTTTTAAAGGTATTTTTTCAATGGAAATAATTTAAAAGAAGATAGTTCCATGTATTTGAAACATATTATGTGAAGAGGAGCATCTGCAAATTAAAACTAAATTCAAAACAGAAGTTGCTGGGTAAAAAGGAATTTAAAATTTGGAATTCAAAATCTGGAATTCAAAATAAGATTTTAAATAAAGAAAATAACAATAACAAAGAAACAAACATCCTTTTTGCTAAAAAGTACTTGTTGAGTGGAAATTACTTTACTGAAAATGCAGCTATTTAAGAGAAGTGAAAACTAAATCAGATCTGAAACATAAACAATTATTACAGGTTGCTTGATTGGCTAAGAAATACTAATTCTTCTCAAGCCATGGAGCAGAAATGAATTGTGGGAACAAATCTGTCAATCCATCAAATTTTAGTGTGAGACTTTAGTAGTGAATTGGCAGAAAAAGTAAATTACGCTTCAGAGGGATTAATATTTATGTTTTTTCCTTGAAGACTTTATAATGTTTGTGGTCTTTCAAATCAATGAATCCAAACACATTTTTAAGTAGTCAGTCAGTTACTAATGAGGGTGAAGGCTCTGACAGCAGAGCTAGATATCCCCTGTGGTCCCCACTGCCAGTGTTTCAGTAGCCAGCTACAACAGAGACTCTGTGCTGAACCTAAACTCTCATCTGCTTCAGGTGCTGCTATGAAAACATAGTGTGCAGACACAGCACGTGTGTGAACATCATCTTCTCTCATTTGCAGCAGAGATCCCTAGCATTTTGCCTGCAGAAAGCAAAATTCAGGGTATTTTTTTATTTATAGCTGTGGGATTTTTTATGAACACTCTTAAACTAAAGTCTAAAGTAATCCATTCAGTCTGACTGGTTCTCAGCAGAAAGGTTTTTAAAATGCCTTATTGCCACTTCTCTATGTTGTTCCAGGGTCAACATATTTTCTTAACAAACCAGTACTCATTGAAAGCAGTAGACTGTACAGCATAAATCCTTAGAGTCAGATAATTCCACCTTGTATATGGTGGAATGTACAGAAACCAAGGAGAGGAAAATGTATCATTTTAATCTTCCAAAATCCTCATTCATTTTCCTCCACTTTCCAATATTTCTTCTCTGAAATCTCCCCTAGGTTTGTTTCTGGACCTCATGTTTTTCACCTTTCCCTGTCTATGTTGCTTCTCCTGCACTAGCCACTTTTTTCTGTCTCTAACTTTAGAAACTGCTTAGGTTTCTCAATATTTCTACTGCATCTCTCAGGCTTTCCCCACAAAAGTAAATGAGAGAGGACTGAGGATCACTGTGTCCAGACAACATGTTGGGAATGATCACCAACCCCTGTCAGCCTCTGAACTAACCCTGTGCATTGCTTGGGTAGCTCAGGTCAAAACTGACAACTGAACAGCAATTACCTTCGTGATTACCTGGATGCTTTGGGTTTGTTTGTCTGTTTGGACAATGCTTTCAGGCCCATGGTGTGATTCTTGGGCCTGTCCTGTGCAGGGCCAGGAGCTGATGATGCTTGTGGGTTCCTTCCCAGAATATTCTGTGATTCCATGGTTCTGTTGCACTAGCTCCTCACCATCAGCTGACTACATCATCCTTGCGAGAATTTGAAGTCCAGAAGACAAGAAAGAAGTTATTTGTTTTGTTTTCTTAGGAAAAACCATGCATTTCTTTTCTAACATTCTTTTGCAACTTTAATTTAACCTACCTGGTCTTGAGACCTAACCTGGTCTTGGGGTCAAACATAAAAGCTAGTTTTGTGGTACACATATAATCCAGTTGCTTCGCAGCTCATAGCTGAGAAGCTATTCTGCAAAAGACCTCTCTTAGTTAATCGATGATACCATTACTACTTTTTCTCTATATTCTAAAAATGTCTTTCAGAATCATGATGGTTTAATTCATATTTTACTACCCAAATGTTTGTGGGAATTATTCTTTTCTTCAACTAACTCATGCCAAATAATTTGTTGTTTCTCATCTCAGCAGAGATTTTCAAATTAGTAATCTTTTTCTTATTCACCTTATCCAAATTAACTTCACAGTTTTATTGAATCCAGTGATAGGCTCTGGGGGTTATGAAGCTTTTAATGTTATAAACAATTTTTCTAAAACTTTTTACTGTTCTGAATGGCACATCCAACATCTATGCAAACTGAGGAAGAAAATCAATATGCTTGACTTGCACAGTAAGTAGTTTATATTTCACTAATCATTAGAAGAAGTTGTTTGCCTTACACCTTTATATTGCTGCCACAAACACATTTGCTAACTAAATCATTCTTCTTGAACTGGGATGTGCTTATTTGCCTATAAAAAAATGATCTCTTCTAAAATTCTCAGACCTGTGCATTTTTTTAAGTTAGAAAGATCAAAGGAAAAACCGAATCAGAAATGAAAACTGAGTTGGTAACTACTCTTATTTCAAATACTTTATGATAATGATAATTATTGATTTCCAGTTTCCACGGGTCTGCCAGACTACAGCCAGATTAATTGTATTAACTTTTTCTTAAGAGCACTAATAAACAGCTGTACCTTCAACTGGGTATCCACTAAACAGTTTCCACTTCTGTGCAGAGGGATGATTCTGTGTAAGCCTTGTGCTGTCTGCATGCAAACCTAAAAGTACACTAATTCATGATACTTTAGTAGATCTTACACACTATATTTCCTCTGTAGAAGAAAATGTCTTAAGTCTCGGGTTTATAGAGACCCAACATACATTCTCAGTTCTGGCACAAAATTTCTGAGGGATCTCAGTGAAACAATTTAATAACACATTAACTTTAGTTTACATGTAAGGGAAGGAGACGGTGTTTGCCTTTCTCATATTTTGCTACTTTCCTAATTTACTACATATTTGAAATGAGTTGTGCCTGTATGTTCAGTGCCTAGCAAAGGGACACTGGTCTTCATTGAGGCTAACAGCAAGGGTAGTAGTAGCAGCCTTTATGTCTATGATTGTTGCTGGGCATGAAAATTGCATAATGGCCCTGTAATGAGGAGGCTTCTATGTTAATAAAATGTTCCGTGCAACAAAGCAAAACATTAATTTTACATTCTCATTTCATTCCAATGATATCAAAATGCAGAAATTAAATACTGTGCAGCTATTTGAAAATTTTGATCAGTTCATTTAGAGTTTTAAAGTATGATATTTGTAAATGTTTGGGGAATGTCACTGAAATACCGTAAAATACATGATAATCAAATATTCAAAACAAACCTAAGAGACAGTATCAAAACAATATCTTGTTACTATACTGAAATGAACTGTTTCTGCACTGAACTAGCATTTTCAACAGTTGGGGTTTGTGCTGGTTTTTTTAATGTATTCTGAAATAAAAATAAACTTGTTTTTCAATATCTTTACAGTTAAGTATGTAAATTTCAGAATGCTTTGGAAGTGCATGTTACTATTTTGTGTATATTTAAAAATCTTACCTGCATCAGGTAAAATATTCTGGTTTTCCACTCCTGGTTCTCTGTTTCCATCTCTAGTCTTGAATTTTAAAATTGCTCTTGGGTTAATTTTTCTCTAGTTTATGTTTTGACAAATATAATCATATGTGATATATTGCATTTTGTTTGTATAGTGGATAAATAAAATTTTAGAGCTATAATTTGGAAAACCAGGCCACAGATAGAAACACTATCTAGCTCACTTAAACAAAAAGTCCCAAGTGTGTCACATGAGTGCTGGCTTCTGGTTCCATCTGCATACCAATAGGCCATTTTGGATTTCTTTTCTCTAGTTTGTTAATTTCTTTTTCTTTAGTAATAAACAGGCCAGAATTAGTTAACAAAGTACCAGAAAAACAACTAATGCAATACCCTTTTTTTTTTTTTTCAGCTCATTGGAATTTGGGACTACCCTTAAAGGCATAATGTTTTGCTTGGATACCAATAAAATCCAAGACTGTGCAATATCTCATTTTAACACTTCACAGTCATTAATCAATGTCACATCGACAGCCACTTCGTGTTCCCCAACATGCTGAAGCACTCTTATATTTTACAATAGCATCGTTTGGCACTTCTCTCACACTGTTCAGAAACAAAAACACTGACAAGCTGCTGCACTGTTGTAAAACATGAAATGGTTCATATTCGTTGGAGGCACTCCAGAGGGTACTGCAAAATAGATTTGAATCTCTACCAGTTATACTGACAAACACACCAGGATCTCTCCTGATAGACAGAGATTCAACTGCAAAAGGCAGTAGTTTAGCTGAATAATGACCCTATTCGTTTGGTCCATTTGAAGGCTAAAAGGAATTGTGTGAGCTGCCTCATGATGTTATCTTGCATGTTGTTTCCAGGGCCTTTGCTGTTGACACACTTGCTTATTTTATGTAGTAGATACATGTTAGTCTAGTATGCTTTACTTGTAAAGACATAATGCAGTTTCTCATTACCCCTTTCATGCCAGGTAGGTGCAATTCCAGGCTGAGGTTGCCCAGAGGGGCGGAAGGGAAGGGAAGGGAAGGGAAGGGAAGGGAAGGGAAGGGAAGGGAAGGGAAGATGGAAGGAGCCACTGACACTAAATTAATGATGCATGATGATATAAGAATACCATATTCTAATAATAACATAATATATATTATAAGAATATAATTGCAGTGGTGTCAATACTTCTATTTGCCTCAGACATGAGGATACTCAGGGAATCCGATGGCTATCTCACATGGAAGAGAATTAAGAATTTTGTTTTCCTTGTACTGCACGCAAGCATTCTGTGGATATGTTGCAATAAGAATTTCTCTAAATTTCTTAGAATTTATGAAAAAAAAAGAAAGGGGGAGGGTTAAAATCATATCATGTAATTATAAATGTGGTGAAATTCTGCATGTTTGCAATATATGGCTTAAAATGTCAGAATAGGTTAAGGGCATAAATTTAAAAAAAATGATTTGTTCTAAGAATGCTTTTCTTTTGTTGTAATTGTTGATTCTGCCTATTATCCTTTTACCTGAAAAACATGATGCTGGACACCTTTGAGAAAGACAGTAAACCAGATGGATCATTGCATTGATGTACTGCAACGAATTTTGCATTCCTAGTTCAAGTCGAAAGCCCACTTGCATTTCCCTTTTTGTCATCACTGAGGGGTTAAAACCCCAGCACATTCTTACACAGAAATGCATATGATATAATTTCAAATGCCATATGTGTTTAAGTAGATTCCACACTTTGAGTGCAGTAGAATAATATTCACAGAGGAATAGTTTGTTTTTTTTTTTAAGGATTTCATTTCCAGAGAGGTCTGTTTTTAGGACCCTAATCCAGAAGAGCTTGGAAAGCAGTTTTGCATAGTTAATGTATTGCATGTGAATACATCTGCTAAGTCCGAATGCTTATATAAATCCTCCAGAGTAAGACTCTGAAACTACTTGTGTGACAGAATAAATCCATTCTGTACCAAAAAAAAGTTAATATTTAGCCTTCAGCTGCTTAACCTTAGTTACTGCATTATGGTTACTGTGTGCATTCCTGGGTTCATAACTTTTTTTCTAGATAGGAAGACACCTTGAGTTTATTTTTATTGGCCATCAATTCTCTCACAGGATCTAAATATCACAAGTTGATTAGGTATTAATGAGAGTTCATTAATAGTAGGTTTTTGGCTCCAGAGCTCCGAACATCTGTGATTTTGTAACTTAGCGAATTTTGAGCACCGATAAAATCTTTCTTTCCAATGAAGCTTATTAATAAATGATTGAACAATGTAATTTATCACTGATTGTATTACTATTTCTTGGAACTAAGGTTCATTATAAATTGACTCTTCAGAAAAAGGTAAACTGATTCACTTACTTCAGGTCTTGCCTTGCATTCTAACATATGGTTCTGCTTAAATGTGCCCATGTTTGCAACCTACAGTTGACATTTTTGGCACTCAGAATAGTGTCTTGTAATTATGCTAAGTCTAGAAAGGAGGATTAGCTTTTATAGCAGAATTCATAAAATAAAAAAAAAGTTTTAGCCAAATTTATTGGCTGCAATGAGCCCTCCAGAATGCAGACGTCTGGTCTGGTGGAACTCAATGGATTTCTGTTTGCCGCATGTGCATGCGCGTGCGCGCACACACACATACACAAATGACTGCTTTATGAAAGTATTTGTGTGCAATAAAATGTTAAATATTTTCACACTTAAAATCAGCTTCCCCACCTGCAGTGATTATTATCAAACAAGCTCCATTTGATATGTTTTGAAAGCCTTTTTCTTTCTCTTTCCTCCCTCAGCCCTTTCTTTCTCTCTTAAAATACACTATACTTGTTGTATTGGCTGCTTCGTAAAGCCAGTTTTTTGAACACTGTCCAGGTTTTTCCATAATTCTCACCCGGTGCATTTTTGTGGAACAATTTGCGAGTGCTTCATTATGGATTCAAAGCCACAGGAGTTGAAAGAGTGTGAGCTGAACTATCCCGCAATATGTTGTGCATAGAAACCATCACTTATCAGTCGTGATAGGCACATTGCTGATAGCTGAGTGTTGGAATGAAACTCTGACTTTTATCTCTGCACCAAGAGGGAAAGGTTTCATTTGGGTTAGCAAAGGCCAGACACCTATTTCCTTTGCAATAGCTTGCCTCAAAGTGCACTTTAATTCCTGATGATTCCACTGGAAGATCAAGCTCACACACACATCTATCAAACAAATCTCCTCGTACTTGAGGATCCTCACCCTTTTTGAACTCTCTTAGGAATGAAAAAACCAATAGCAACCTAGCTGCCATGCCTTGTACATTTTGAATACAAGCATCTGCAACAAGTTGTGTTCTGTGCTGTTATTGATTTTTTTCTTCTTTCATCAATTTACACTTCCAAATGTCCCTATTAGATCCTGTAGGGCAAAATCAGGATGATTACCTTGAGTTATCATAGTGAAGCATGAAATACCATCTCTCCCTTTGGGAAATAATTAATCCACTCTTTATGACAGAGTTTATTGGGAAAGACTAGTTCTTTCAAGGATTAAAAGCCTTCCATCATTGCTTCCCTCCATTACAGTAGACCTTTAGAGTATGATGAATTCAAGTTGTTATGAGCAGCTGTCACAACACAATATTCAGAATCAACCAGTTGAATGCAGCATTCACGCTAGGGACTCCTCACTGTGGGATCCCTCTGAGGCTGTAAAGCCAGGCTGGCACCTTGCAGCTGCCCTCAGCTTGGGATCCTCTGCTTTTTCCATGGCCTCTTCCTTTTGACTATCTACACAGAAAGCAAGGTCAACCAGGCTTCTCATTTAGATAACTCTGCAATGAAGTGGGATTAACCCAGGCTATGGTTTCTAGTTGGAAATGAATGTAAAACATTGAAAAAGCAGAAGAAAAACACTTCAAGAAGAGGAACACAAGAAACAGGAACCAGGTCAGTGTCTCACTCCTGACAGGGGAATCCTTTGTTCTCTGCTGCAATTGTTCAATATCTGGCAATCATCCTGGGCAGTGTTATAAAATGAGACAGGATTGCTTAGGTTACACACAAATTTAGTCTCTAAAAGGTAGGTGTCCAATCCAATTTAAGGGCTTAGTCTCTGTCAGTAATCACAGAGAAGCAGACACCTCCCCAAGGTGATTTTTCCCATTTGAAGGTAGGTGTTTCAGAGAGACCAGACAAATAAACTCCAGAGATAAATATGTCATCACTGGAGAAAGAAAGTTATCGCATGCAACTGCTTCAGGCTACTCAGCTAAATTTTGGATTACTGAAGTTCAGCAAGTCAATTTCTTCCAAGTCTGTGGATCCTGTATCTCTAGAGGTACAGGAAACTAAGCACAGGTCTGTTCAGCCTTAAACTGTATCCTGTCACTATAACTATTTTTAACATTAGTTTTGCATTAGAAGCTAATAAATGTTGCCAGTACCTTTTAAAGTCTTAACTCTATACTACATGTGTTGGGTTTTTGTTGTTTTTTTTTCTCCCCCTGTAAAACTGCTAAACATATGCTTAACCATATGGCAAGAAACAATGAAAACCAAACAAACACAGTGTTTGAAAGTTCAAACAGACAATCAGTCATACTTCTTCACAGATTTTATATACAGGCCTGAATAATAGCACAGTAATGTAGAATGAAATAACAATGTAAAAATTAATTAACATGCCACACTAGGTAGTTTAAAGCTCTCATTCAAAATAAAGATACTGTAAGGGAGAGAGTTTCCCTCCTTTTCCTGTCCTGCTCTGTATATATTCTGTCTGAACTGTATTTTTTCAGGCTATTAGGATTACTAATCATACATTACCTATGTCTTTCCCGTCTTTCCTTTCTGCACCATCTCCAGATTTTCTACCATATTGCAGCAACTGTCTTAATTTTCAAGGTTCTGTGCTTCCTAGCACCACTTTATCTTTCATCACTGCTGTTGTATCAGTTTCCCTGATACTCTATCCTAGACCTCCTGATTTTCCTTGCTCATTTGGGAAGCCCTCAATCAAAAATCTAGAAGTCCTTCCCACACTCAATCACTCCTAGATGCCTTTGTAGGCATTAACTTGTATTTTGAGTCACTGTTTTCAATTTCAAGCTTTTATTAAATATTAGTGTTTGGTGGAATCCTGCTGGGTGTCCCTGGCCCTGTGGCAGATAACAAAAACCAGACAGATAACTAAAAAATTAAGGGTAATAAAAACAACATTAGTTGGTATCTTCTGTTTCTCTACATAGAAACAAAAGATGTATTAGGGCAAGCAATTCTATCAAACTGTTGTCTCTGTTTCTTCTATGCTAAGATCCTGACAAACTTTGATAGAGTATATATTCCTATTCAAGTAGTTCCAATAAACTCAGAACAGTGCTTTTACTTTTCTTTTGCTGAATTGGGACATACAGTGTGGGGGGTGGTCAGAAATTGGAAAAACAAGGAAGCCAGTACAGGAAGGTGTGTGGCATGGGACATACATTCACTGCTGGTTCACAAGAAGGGCAGATTTGGTTTAAGGGGTGTGCAGTGAAAAACCATGGACTTTGAACGGAGAGCATTAAAACTGAAACACAGTCAGGCCTCCTAAAGTCATTAGAGTGTAATATAGCTTTAGGAAAGCTTTTTTCCTGTTGTTAAGAATAAAATGTACACCAACAATTTCACACCTTCCTCTGAACACGCGGAGCCCAGATCATTTTTCTCCTAGAGCAGTCCAGCTCTATAGCCTTTGACCCTCCAGATTTATCAATGTAAAGCAAAGCAGATCTAAGTAAAGCCATTACACGAGGAAACCCGCACACAGTTTCTGACACTGAGAAATCAGAAAAGCAGAAAGAACAAAAGCAGATTCATTTTGGGTTTGTTTGGGTTTTAAGATTTTGGCCTTAGAATTGTTAACCAGCCCAAGCTTTATGGTTTGAATCCCCGTCTCCACCTGGGTGCCTGAACCTCATTGTCTTTTTCTTTTTCCATTGGCACAGGAGCTGGCACTTTAGGTCTGTTCCTCAACAACACACTTCTTGCAGGCTCATTGCTAACCCTCCCTTTTTCCCTGCTGCTTCTGCCAGCAGGCTGGGGAGGACACAGCAATAGGAGAGCATCTGAGGCTACAGCTATCAAAAAGATGCATTAGGTGAAAGATAAGCATCGATAGTCACAAACTTCCATCCTCTGCCGTCAGCCAGGATGTTACAGTCATTCTTGACTAAGGAAGTGTCCATCAACATGTCTCCATTGATGGAGTTACAACCTGAGCAAATCTCTGGTGGAGACCTTCAGAAGGGGTGAAACAAAGCCTTTGCTGTTCTGATTTATCTTCCTACTTGGCACTTGGCTCTCAGAGTGAATGAGTCTCACACAAGTGCTGCACATCTATCTGTGTAAGAAATGTGCACGACAATCTAGGTGAGAGCCAGCAGGGATCTTAATCTTCCACAAGCTGTGGTTCTGTCTCCATTTACCCAGAGGGGGCTCTATGTGAGTGCAGACCAGCAGCTTGGTTAGATAGAGCCTAGCACAGCAGGCTAATATGGGCAGCTAGTTGATTTCTGGAGTACAAGACACAAAGTAAGCTGCTGAAATAAGTTATTTTTGTTCTCCATCACCACTTTACAAAGAGATATAGTCGTGATAATGCTTGGTACTATGATTTCTACCAATCATTTTCTGGTGTGCACCAAGAACTTTCCTGTGCTTCACTTTTCATCTATGAAAATTATGTTGAAAAGATATTATTCACTTCTGAAGGCAATTTCCACATTGGAAAATATTTGTTGGAATTTTTTTTTTTAAGTTGAAAACCTAACAACTTCTTTGGTCTCTTTAAACAAGCAAGCAAAAACCCCAAAGTACACTAATACAGCAGCCAGTAAAACAGTAGCAACAGATTTAGAGAAGCCTGGCCTTCCAAGTAGCATGAGATTAAATGAAGCATTATTTATTTATTGGCTTTTCTTGTTCACTGACCATGATTTGCATATAATCTAATATTGTGGAAACTCTTTGAGACCCCAATAGAGTTCATCCTTTTGCTCAATGTATGATCCCTCTCCCAAAATGCTTATCTTAGAAGTAGATCCTGAATACCTTGCACACACTAATGAATTCTTCTCCCCACAACCTCTGATAGAGAATTATTGCTTGATTTACCTGTGGGAAAATAAGATTAAGTAATTGGCTCCAAGTCAAGAGGAAACCTGTGGCTGAGCTGTGACTAGCACCCAGATATCCTGAGTCACAGTCCAGTGCATTAACCACAAGCCAGTTTTGTTGCTGACAGACTTTTCTTGGTAGCAAGCCCACATTTCTGGAATGTATTCCCTGAAGATATGCAATTAAGTACGTACTTGGCTACTTTTAAAAGAGCTCCAAACCCCACCTCTCTATCCAGGCCTTCCACTTACTAAATCCCTGCTTCTTTGTTTACTAGTAAAGCTACAGGAGGCCAAAAGGCCAGTCTGGATCTATTTTTATGGTTTTTATGTCTTGCTGAAAACAAACTCATTTTACAAAGAACTAAATTCAATTAAAAGAAATGCATTTTGACATCAGGGGATCCTGTCACTGTTTTAGGAGTCAGCCTGGGGTGGATATTGACTGGACACAGGATCACAAGCCCACCTGTACTCACCTAGGACGTGTCAGTGTCTAATAGGCAATTTCTATCAGCTTAAAAAAAAAATCCCTTTATTTTCATATGTGTCAAAGTTACTGTCATGATAACTTAATTTTTAGAGAATTTTTTGTTGTGGAGGACCATTTTTGCACCATTTTGATATTTGACTATAGGTTAAGCCTCAGAAAATGGGAATATTCACAAGAATTCCCATGCATTATAATCTGTTTGGTTTTTACAAGAGGTCAGAGTAATTTGCTAAATCAAATGTGTATGTCCCTGTAGGAACTAAAGCATTAAATTTTGCTTCTGTGAACAAGGAATTAGATACACTCCTGCAGCTGTTGTCCAGTCAAGTCTTCCTATCTGTATGGAAAATAATAGCACCTTGAAGAGAATATTTAATGTTACTAAGCCCCTTTAGACATGAAAGGTAATGTAATATCTTCTGAGTAATTGTTGTTCAAAATATCTGAAGCTAATTTTCACACTGGTCAGAGAACATCAGTGTGCCAACCTAAGCAACATTTGGTTCTAATTAACCCTGTGCTTTAACTTTGGTATACTAAAAAAAAAAAAAATTGCATGCATATTTCACAAAACTAAATCTAGAGTCTGAACAGCTTTATTTTAACTTGACAAAGATAAATGATTTTTGGGACCTGCCAGATCCTTTGGCCATCCTTACCCCAAATACTTTACTCAAGTAACCAATTTTATAGACACAAGCAAAGATAAAACTTCTTTAAAAAAGACAAGTGCATATTGCAGGCTAATTGCAGGCCTGTATGCACTGCTGTATTTGCAAGCAAACACGTGCATGTATAGGACTTACACGCAACACATCTGCCTTCTGCAAAGATCACATAGGAGAAAATATATTTAGTAAGTAATGAGTAGCCTTGCTCTGCAGCTAGCATAGCAAGTTCCATCTGTGGTGAATTAGAGGTTATTCCAAGAAGAGATCCTGCATGAGTTTTGTCAGAAGAAATTAGTTTGGTGTGCTGTAAAATCAAAACCAGAATGAGATGTGATTGTTGCCGAGTGGCTGGGTCACTCCTAATGTTGCCTTGATTCCTATAAACATGAAAAGAAATTTTGAAAAAAGAGACATCACAGCTCTATGCAACTGCACTGCTTTCACTATCATAACCTGTATTAATCAGAATTAACCCCAGACAGCCTAACCCTGGTCAAGGGGTACTGGAATGGCATAGCCACATCTGCTGGTTCCATTTCTGTTTGTCTGACAGTGGAGTTCTGGACTCAGGGAAGTCAACAGCCAGGATACTGTTTAGTGGTGCCAAAATACAATGAATTTTGGGGTCCTAAAGTTTTACAGGAAATGCCTATTTTTAAAATCTTCCATTAGACATTGCAACCAATAATATTGGTAGATCTTTAAATTCTATACAAACTATATAATTCTACTTAGGTCAGATTTCTGTGATTCTGTATATATAACACCATATGCCCAATGACCATTTATTCTGCAGTCCAGAAACAAAGAACTTTTTTAGATAACATAAAATATGATTATTGCTAGTGTAAATCATATCCCCAGTTGATGTAATGTACAATCACAGCATTTACTGTAGAGTCCAGATTTAATTATTTTGAAAATATGTAATCTGCTCTTGCTAAGGTGGAAAGTTCTGGCTGATCTTCCAGACAGCCCAGGAAGAGTTTCCTGAAAGTAGATCCTCTACAGTCCCTTCAGGCATTCTTTAGGCCCTTAAAGCCTAATGGCTTTCTTTGTCTAAGAGTTTGCAAAGTCTCTCACCGCCCCAGGAGTTCTTTTTTTGATCCCGGAAAACCTGCATGAGGCAGCTGAGAGTTGCAATGAGTGTGAATGTGAATGTGAAAGATTACAGAAAATACTTCAATATTAAATTAAACAGTGCAAGAGAAACAAAGTTCATCACTAACATGAAGTGGATTGTTCATTTTCATCTTGAATTCAAATACATTTCCGTGAACAGCTGCTAGCTCAGGTCCAAAGAGAATATCGAATTCAAATATTTTAGATGGAAGAGATGCATTATGTATCATCAAGGGAGGGATTTTCACAAGGGAAGGTGTATGGACTTGTGGTTAAAACTGGACTTATTCTGGGAACTGTGAAGAACTTTGAACCCTGACACAGAAACTTGGTGAGACCTTGTCTGTGTCACTCTGTCTCCCTGTTCACTATTTTGTCATCTGCGATGGGGTCATCTCCCTCACTTTTCTAGCACACCAGCTTTTTTAGAGAGAGCTGTAGTCCTACAAGGTTATTGGTCTTTTGTTCTTTGATGTTTTATTTTTCAAACTGAACCAAAAATAACAATTAAAATATGAATATTTTAAATGACAAAAAAAATTTTGAGCTTTGTTCTGAAAATACGGTTTTACCCCTCACCCACCTTTTCTTCATTTAATTACAGGATTAGCTTCATGGTGTCCCTAATGGGACTATGTAAGTCTGCATGTTTTGCCCAATAAAAATTTAGAGGGAGGGGAAGGGAAGGGGAAGAGAGGAAGAAACTGTAGTTTAAATATTTTTGCTACTGCGTTTATGCAACAGTTCAGCATGTTAAAATCATGGAGTTGTTAATAGCATACTTGCACTTGAGAGGAAAATTGTATGGATTCATTTGGACAGGGGTTTGAAAATACGAAATACCTTAGGGAAGAGTTTTTTAATCTAAATCTCTTTCTTTTCATTATCTAAGTTTCTTGCAGGAGTGTTAACCTTCCTACAGCTGAAGAAAACCAGAATATCACATTGAATATGGCACAAGGATGAAGGGAAATGTTGAACTCCTCCTTAGCAATTGGTCCAGCAAGCAGCAGTGCCTTGCAGAGCAGCCAGAAGTACAACTGAGATGGGATAAATACACCTTGGCAAGCTCTCACTGGCTTGTCTGGCTGCGGACTACAGTGAAACCAAAATGTGGGCTTCTGAGGCATGTTCAGGATCCCAAAGGACCTTCAAAATCCCATAGAAAAATCCTGCTGCTACTGCAATATTAGCAGCTGCAATAATTCCACTTCCAGTGTATTTACATATGATGAATTTACACCATTGTCATGTAAATACTGCATTCATTTGAAACATCACCTGAGTGGGATATTCTACTCCCAGGTAAAGCTTACCTCACTGTTGGTAAATTGCCCAATCCTGTCTGTTAAAAGCCAGAAAGAAATAAAAATGTAAAAAAACTCAGACTAAGACTATTCTCGGTGGCCTGTTTGAATATTCACATAAGCATGTGGTGAGCTTTAGACATGAGCTTGAGTTTCCAGCATGTGTTTAAAGGTAAGGGCTTTACCCAGCTGTAACCATGTGAGTCAGAAAGGAGAAACCTGGCCTAGAGTAAACAAGTCAGGTTATAATCCAGCATGACGTCAGGAGGGATAGAGTTAAATCTGCATGTGAAAGCAGCCAGCAACCAACTTAAGCTATGCCCTAATGGTGTCAGGTCAGCATTTTGGATTTTCAGCTAAAATGTGGTTTCCCACACCAAGCAGTGCCAAGCACTACTATTTTTTAATGGGAAAAATCTAGACAAAGATCTTTTTTAGGCTATTACAGAACTTGAAAAATATGTTTGTTAAATATATATATGTATACATATAGCTCTAAACATACAACCATAACCCTAACTATACATATCATTTGCAAACATTTACATGTATATGTGTACATATATCTATAATAAATATAATAAATAAATAAATAAAAATATATAAACAAACAAACAAACAAACAAATATATGTCTCTACCAGAAGTGGTAAAAAACCCTCTGGTACCCTGAGTCAGCATCTAATTTATCAGCAGGAAACTATTGGTAAAGCAGGGAACTACCAGAAGTGAACCTGAGGTTTCTGAAAGTATATCTCTCTAAAGGCTTGTTTTCAAGTTGTGGAAAGCATCTAGAAATTACCTCATTTGGCATCTTGCATTTAACCATGAGTTCAGAAGTTTCTCCTCACAGTGGTCCAAGGAACAGGCCCTTGTATAAGTAACCACTTAATGGCTGTGCTATCAAACACAACAAGCAATGTAAAACATAATAATAGTATTTAAATCCAAATTGTACTGCTATTTACACTCAATGTAACCCTAAAACTGCTCTTGTGGTTGAAGCAATGGAGTGTTGCTCCAGGTATGCCACACATTTCTGGTGTGGCCTGGCGCAGACAGGTTTTCCCCTGCACCCTGTATCTAAATCGTAGGGGAGCCAGTGATTGTCTCACACATATTCTATCCGTGTAGGGACTACCTCCTTCTGTTCTAGCATGCAATGTAATGAAACCTTCATCATAATGAGTGATTCTAAACCCTGTTGTAATGTACTGAGACACTCTGTTCTAAAACTGGATCTTCCCCCTTGCAGGAAGTCGTCTGGCATTTTGCAATTGCTTCCTGAATCCTGAGCAGGGATGAGAAGTCAAAGAGCACAGATTTCTCACCAAACACATATTCTCTTAAGTTTCAGCTTAGAATTTTCAAATAATGGACTTGCAACAAAAATCATCAGACATTCTGAAATAATATTCCAAATGATCTTCTTTAGAGTCCAAATAAAATTTCTGGAGTACAGAAAGGCCATTCTGAATCAAGGTTATAAAAAAGATCAAAAAGCTTCCTTATAAAATTTTTTTATGAAATATTGTCAGGGTCTTATTTTCACTCTCCTCATCAGAAAACATGAACTTTTTGCCCACATTTTTCTCCAGGGGAAAAACATAGAAATGATCTAATGAGCAAAGTGTTCATGAGTTTTATACAGAGAAATGCTAATATAGTGAATCTGTAGTTCCATAAAGTACGAAGTGATATAAAGCAAGACTCTTAAAGTGTCATTGTAATTTGGCAGGTTTAGAAAAGGGAATAGCATTCTAGTACCTCTAAAAATGTTTCTCTTTGCTCAACTTTATCTAAGCCTCTGGAGCGTGATTTATTTATAATCTTTCAGAAGACTTTGATAAGCTGTCTTTTCTATTCTTGCCTCTCAGTACCCAAAATGGGTGAATGCCCGTAATGCACACCCTTTGGGCTGGCACAGAAGGACTCCTAGTAATCTTGTTACTAATAGAAAGCTTGCACATGGAACTGTGCCTTGATCACTGAAGCTGAAGTTCCATCCATCTCACCTAGCTCTACCTTTTAAAAGTGATACATCTAGTCTAAATTACTCATGGAGGCTCCCTCAATAATTAATGAGCAAACACAGTACTTACAAAGGGGTATTTGTCCCATCCAAAGACATATGTCAAAGACAGATGGGATAAACCATGCTCTAGTGAGGCTGGTCTCCTTTGACCACAAAGCATGAAATTAGGTGTCTAATTTCCACACAGTTAAAATTAGGGGAGGATAAAAATCCTCTTTGGTCCCCAGTCTGTGTAAACACAAAATGTAAACCTTGAGAGAAAGAAAGTAAGAAGAAGATATGCACCACAGGGTTCCTGTGTGACATTTTTCCTGTGGTGAATTTCTACCAGCAGTGTCTGATTCTTCTGCACTCATTGCATCAGGATGTTTGGGAACTGTTGAAGGGGCTGTGTCTTAGGAGCCCTGGAAAAAGGTGCACATGGCTGCTACTGGGAATGCAAATGATGATTTTCTTTACATCACACTATGTACTGCGTGGCTTCTGCCTTTCAAAAACTCTGCCCTTCAATATATTTCTCCAACTCTGATAGCAGCTGACAGCATTTTTGCTCACTACCTAATGGTTTGATGGATTCTTTGAAAATGAACCCATGGCAATTCACTGACAGTTTTGCAAGATACACATATTCTGTCTCCATTCATTATAAACAGCTGGAGTGACACACTTCCAATAAGCTTGGATTTTTATATAGCAGTGGTAAAGAAGTGCAGAAAATGTGATTTTCTCTTAATGCTGAACAACTGATGTTCTTCCTACTTAGGAAAATAATATTTTTATAGCCACTAATCAAGACTTTCCAAATTTACTTGGGAGTCAGCCACACAAATTTCATTGCTTTTACTATTTTTTTAAAAAAATGCATGTCAGGAAAGATCTTATATTTGTTATTCTCTTATCCATTCCTCCTGATCTCCAGTGTGAGCAACGACTTAGGGGATTCATTTTATCAGATTCCACTTCAGTCATAAGTAGTGATACTGGTAATTTCTTGCTGCTCATGCTCAGAATGAACTGGACTCTGCAGGCAGACCTTTAATGTGGCTTTTTCTCAATCAGTTTTCAAATTGATATAGAAAATGTCCCAAGGCCTTAGTCTTAAGTGTTTCTTGTCAAGAGGAGAAATGATTCTCTCATCAGTTTTGGATATGTCACCTTTAAGTTTTAGTTGAATGCCCATTTGCTTCTCTAACAAAGGAAAGTAAAAAGGCTCTCTCTGTGTTCATTTCTATTATCCTTTTTCATTTTTCTAGTGTTGTTCTAAACAGTGTTATCCAAGTACTTTCCATGTGCAACTTCTTAAGAATAATGGAGCATCTGGAGGATTTGTGTAGTTTTTCTCTTTCCAGGGTGAAACTTGTATTTTGAATAAAGTTTCGGGATTTTAATTTATTTTTTTCCTTAAACTGAGGTAGAATTTGAATTTGGGTGAAAAACAACTTTATTTTTTTATTACATTACTGAAAAACCTAAAAAGTTAGAGAAAAATGTTATGACTTCTAGATAAAACAGAGATACAAGGCTTTAAAATCAGAGCATTTTGATTATGTTTCTTTGTTTTAAACCAGATGCCTCTCCTTTTCTAGATACTGGTTCCAGGAGTTTTGACTGGCTGTTGTCATAATTGAATTTTTTAACCCTGAAAAACATTTTATCCAGGTTTATAAATACCTTTATGCCCATTCCAACTACTTCAGTTTAGATTTTTGATAATATTCAATTTATTTGCTAGTGTAAGAGGCACCACAGGGAGTAGAAAGAAAGGAGAGAAAGGAAGGGAAGGGAAGGGAAGGGAAGGGAAGGGAAGGGAAGGGAAGGGAAGTTTACTTTTCTCCATTACACCCCATCACTGTGCCTCAGCACCATCCTCACCTTTCTCTCTCCTACTTGTTTCAATATCATGTTCAAGCCATGAAATCTCCAAGGGTCTTCCTCCATCGATACTCTTCTGTTCCCCTTAAAAAATTCCATCCCTGCTCTTTGATTAGGGCTTCTTCATCCTCTGCTGAAACAATCGCTAAAATGGGTCCTGCAGGGCTTCTTTGCAGTGATTAATACTTCTGAGCGATAAATAGAGTGGAAAGGAGTTTAAGCCACTGCGTTCTTACCACCTTTCCTATTAGTGAGAAATTAGTGGAAAAGAGTTTAGACTTTCTTCATCCATGGGATATTTGGGACAGGTTGAAGACTAAAGGCAAATTATTTTTACTGACAGAGAAAGCAGTAAATTAATGGAAAACACAATAAAGAAAATAGTGACTATATGAATGAAAGTTGACTAAACTAAATAGATAGAAGAGTAATAAAATAGTGACATATACAGCACTGAAAATGACTATGCTTGATAGGCAATGGACAAGAAATAAACCCCAGGAAGCAGATTAATGCTTCAGTATAAGGAACTAAATTCTTTTATTGGCTAAGGATCTGGACCTCTGCATCCACAAAAAATGATGAGTTAGGATTTTGGCTTACACAGGGGAAGGTTACATGGAAGACAAGGAAAATGATTCAGTGAATTGACACATTATCTAATGAAAGAATCAAATGTGTACTTGACAGTGGAGAATTCCTGCAAACCCCCAAGGACAGAATTCAGCTTCCTGGCACCCATTTCCTCCTGGAATTTTCACAATAGTTCATGGGAAGGCTGCTCACAAGGGTGTCTGAAGGTATATTGGCATCTCAGATCACTTGCATGCTAATATGATTGTTTTTTAACAGGTATGAATCCTTTCTTTAAGAGTAAAAAAGCAGATATAAGGCTATAGAAGTGACATTTTCCAGGGGAGTTGGCCAGTTGACGACATTTATATCATTCTAGTGTTCCGTCCTACAGTTTACAAGTTGACTCCATGAAAAGTAATATGTATGTAGATTGATTTTTCTCAAAAAACCAAACAGAGTATCCGTAAAAATTTATGATGGCAGTCACTTAGGCTGGCTTGTTTCTCCAATACCAGTTTGGCCAGATGCTGTAGCAGGAGAAGCAGAGGCAGTGAGGGATTTAACTGGAAGTAAAGCTTTTCTTCTTCTGAACACTCTGAGAATCATCTGCAGTGTTTTAGAGGTAACATGTAGTTTGCCCTATTCTGACAGGGCTCTGAAAATCTCTTGTGCAGCTGCAGTTAATCAACAATTTGTCCAGCCTTTGGTTCAAGCCTATTGCTGTGAACTTCCCAGACACCTGCAAGGGCTGCAAGTAGTAAATGAGAGCAGAGGAAAGGTGAAGTGGGAAAGGCTGCTGCTGTCCTTGCTTCTACCTACTAGACCTATTGACAGCTTGGACACCATTCTGTCTCCTCCTGAAAAGGTTATTCCACTGCGAGAAACAGGTATTATTACCATTTTACAGGTGTCTGTACTTCTGGATTTTTAGTATGTGAAATATTTTGTTTGTAGGTGGCTTTCTTTTTTTAACTGTTATTATTAACTGGAAGGCAACTACAGGAAAGAAAAACAACTGGCAGCAACATAGAGGTGCCTTCTTTAACCTATAGAAGCCTGTTTGAAAGGCATGTGTATGCTGGCACTGCTTTCTGAAAAATCGACTTTGACTCCGTGCTGACATGCTTCAGGCTGCTGGAAGCTTGTTTTCATAAACAGAAAACTTGAAGCAGTAGTAATATCCACCTTCTTTCTCTGTTTCTCTTAATTTTTTCCCCAGTATCTGGCCATTGAAATACATCTCATGAAATGGAAGGTGTTTATATCCCTAAATAGTTTGGAGTACCAGAGTCCCATGACAGAGTAGCAAATAAATTGGCATGCTCATTGCTCACTACGTTAGCTGCCACTACTTTCCCCTTCTTCTAGTGAGGAGAAAAATTTATTAAACAAGAGGTAAAATTAACACTCCTTATTGCTAAGGTTTAAAAGGAACATGCCAAGGTAAAAGACACTTGTAATTTAGTTGCTAGAAAGATTAAATCAGTCATCCAAAATGAAAAATTCACAACTGATGTTTTATCGTGGAGCTGTCTTGATTCATAGGAAAAAAAAAAAACCCTAAAGGAAAAACAGACTTTTTATTGAGCTCACAAAAAAACCCTTAATTTTTGTGCTTATTTATAGTACTATACTTCTATGTCCCTTTACACTTATTTTGGTGATGTGGGCTGTCTAAAATAAGATGATAGATCAAATGTTTGAGTTGTATCAGCAAACATATTCACTAAGTTGTAAAAGGCAATATGTTTGCTTAAGGGTGTTTTCTTTATGCTTTTTAAATTTCAGCAATGTTTGTCTGGAAATAGTTGAAGCTAAAAATCCCTTCTAATTCTAAAGTAAGAATTTCCACATGCAATTCATCAGTCTAATTAAACTGGCATAATTTCCAGCTACATGGAAAAGTTGTCAAGTGTGCTTACTTTTCAATTTATGACAGTCTTTAAGATCCAGGACTTGTTGGAAAATTTTTCAGAGGAAATGGCTCTATCTGATAAAATAAATTCTGCAGATGTTTTTTACCAAATAGCCACCAACCTAGCTCCTTGTGCTTGCAAAAATTCAGTCTGTAGCTATAATGTGGATTAAATTAATTATGTGGGGTTAAATTCATCTCTATTATCTGTAATCATTTAAAAGTTAGGTGTCTAGCCTAGCTAGTTGTTTAAGTGCACTCTGTAGTCAACAAAATAAGATGGGCCTTATTCCAGATGGTGACTCATCCTGCTATTCTGCGATACCTGTTTTAGGATGGGCTGAAATGTCCTTTGGATGTGCATCTCTTCTCCAACTGCAGAGATAACCTGTGTGCAGGGCTTGGATATACACCTGAGTTTGAAGTGACTAAACATGAGTAGGAAAACTGCTACCTTAGTTTGAAATTTAGATAGCTCAGATAGGCAGAAAAATCCTCCTGTTACTGGAAACTATATCTATTATACATAATGCACACAAAAATATTGCAATAACTAATTCCATAAGCATGTCCCAATGAACAGAGACAGTTGTCTCAAAGTTTGTGGTTTTCCAAGCAAACAGACTAAAGATACACTGCATAGACACATTTTCCCATATTTTAGGTATTCAGAACTTCAAAGCACTCTTTTCTTTTCAGATTCTGTAGGATAACATTCTTAAAGAACAACAACTTGCTGAAATGTGTCCTCTCCACTTTTGAGCTACAGCAGAGAAGAAAAAGAGAAGAAAAATCACAGAAGAGATAAATTCTCCTTGAACACTTGCTTTACATTTTCAGAAATCACATCTTTGATGCAGTCTACACCATTCAATGTACTTGTGAATTATGTGGAAAAGAGCATATAGAGAGCTAATAAAACTGTAAATTCTATAAACTGACTTGGAAGGGTCAAACATAAAGCTGATTGTAAACAGTTGCAATTAAACAACAAAACAAAGCAAATAACAAAAGGTCATTTGGTTAAACAGCAAAATAGCAGATGAATACAGGCATGTATGCAGGAGAAGGGAATAACCCCACTTATAGAAGTACAATGAGTGCTAGAAGTTAGCCTAGCACAGGGATAGATAAACCTCTGAAAGCACTGACTGGGTATTTGGCTGTAGCCAAAGGGCAAATACAGACTTGACCATTTAAAAAAGAGAAAATGGAATCATCATTAAACACTGTTTTGCCAATGTCTCACACACTGTGTATATTTCCAGTCATCCTCTTTCAAAAAAATATTGAAGCAATTGGAAAAGCAACAAAGATGATCGAAGATATGCAGTGATTACAATATGGGAAAAGAGGTGACTGGGACACATACTGTTGCTAAATAAAATTCCAAAGGTATGAAGAATGTGACTGGAGCACAGTTGTAAGAGAAACTAAGGGGTTCCCAGGTGGCAGGCTGGAAACAAAGGAGGAAAAAGCAAATGCACAGAGTTATGGAACTCACAGTGGCATGATGATGTAGGGTTCAAAACTATAGAGGGGAAAAAGGCAAGAAAATGCCACAGAAGATAGTTCTTGCATAGTTCTCTTAAATGAGGCTCTAGATACACCTTCTAGTTCAAAAATTTCTGAAGATGCTGACTCTTAAAATCTAACACACTAAGAATCAGTCTGCAGCTACTCTTTTTAAAATGCTTTTTCGTTGGACTTCTGTATGGAGTATATTGAGCTAACTGGACCTTTTCCTGATCTACGTTGTAGTTCCTGACAGCTCACACATGCTTACAAGTTGTATAAATACAAACCTCTCCTTCTGCAGGTCATTAGACATAGCTGATTTATATGATGACAGACAGACTCATTGAAACAACTTGCTCTGGATCTTATTGAAAAGTATTACACAGCACTTTGAACGTTTTCCTGAATTTCAAAGCCAAAGATCTTCTATAGCAATATTCTTTCCCTGCTGGCATTCTTACCCATAGAAGGAGGATCCCAGAGAAGATCCAAAGCAATGGAAGAGCCTTTTTTACAAATACATATTCCATAAAAAAATCAGCTCATCTTGCACCATTTCTTTCTCACACGGAAGAAGTAATTAACCTAATTTTTAGGTTTTTATCTTAAATGTCAAGCACTATATCACATTTGTAACATTTAGAAGCTTCATCTGGCATTCTTGGGCAAGATCTGTAGACACCACATTGGGGGTAAATAACTTTCAGGACTTATATTTTTTTATCTCCTGTCATAAGGGGTTATTATAAGTCCATACAGCACAAACACAAGTACACACCTTCAGTGGTCCAAAAGCTGATGTATTTTTAACTCAAGTCATTATGTTATCCTAAAGAGTAGCTATAGACTATTGCTACTACTTGTTGTATTATGAATTCTTGAGTAGCAACTATTTCAGTTCTGGGTCTGATATGGGAACTATGTCCAGAATATCTTGTCACAGTCTAATGCAAATTACCTCATATTTCTTATTGCTACTGGTATTTGTCAGGGGTAGTCCTAACATTAGGACCTGTTCAGAACTAGAGAAAAGTTAGTTCATCGTTAAGGTTGAAAAATATATTTGAGTTTCAATGTTGTCAAAACCAAATAAATTTTTATGGAAAGGTGAATATTTATGGAAGGTTGTGATCTCTTGAGCAATCTTGAATCCAAACCCGCAGTAAGGATTTTTGTCAGATTTATACTCAGTTTGGAAACTTGGATATATTCAGCAAGCGTATTGTACAAAGATATTGCTCTTCTAATGGGTTCAAAATCTTCAGGGCAATGTTGCATTATGTCTAGAGAGCTACATTTTACAAGGCCTGCATCATACCAAAGAAGTCAAACAGAATTATACACTGGTATTTCATTTAAATGTTAAGAAATCCTTTAGGCTAACTATATAAAAACAGGACTCCATTCATGTAGATTTCATCTGTATGCACCATTCAAATGTAAACCTCTCCCTTCAAATATAGGGGCTGCATATGACATATATTCTGGGTTTGTGTCATTAAATTATTGACTTCTGAAAATGTCCCATATCACATTGTATATCTATGCATGTAATAGAGGAGTTACACATGCACATATATCACTAAAGGCATATGTGTGCATAAAAATATCTATATGCACCCAGATACAGTGATTCCAGGAATATACTTGCCTTCTTAGAGAAAGAAAGAAAGAAAGAAAGAAAGAAAGAAAGAAAGAAAGAAAGAAAGAAAAGAAAAGAAAAGAAAAAGAAAGAAAAGGATTTATAAATTCTTCTAGTTCATAATAACCTAGAAATAAAAATTAGAGATAAAAATAAGGATTCAGGTCCACAGATTAGAAATAGTTGGATAAAAACTGAAAGACATTTATACTATGGAGTCTAGAATGAGACAAGGAAAAAGCTTTCAGAGGCAGATTTTCAGAAGGGGATAAAAGGCACATGGTGAGAAAGTTTCCTCTCCCTGCAGCAGAGGCTGGTCAGGTGCCATATGGTGTGGTCATAGCCAAGAAAATGTGCAGCCTCTCCACCCAGACTGAGGCCAGGTCTGCATGGAGTTCTTCGCAGCTCCCACTCCCTAAGAATCTGATGCTCCCAAGTATCTGCAGGTCACTGGTTTGGTTCTTGTAAATGCTGAAGAATTGCAGCCCTATCTTTTACCATATCTGGTAGATAAAGAGCCCTCCCTCCTTTATGGCTGAGGCTGGAGCTTGGGTCAGTCTCACATGCTTGCACATGGCCCTTTTACTTCCATTAGCTTCAGTTTATTCTGTTTCCACTAAGTGTTTGGCTTAGATTAATTATGTAGATAAGGATATAATCCTTTTATATCACATATGTATCTCCTCCAATAATGAATCATTTCCATTTAAGGGGATCAAAATCCCACAAGAATCCTTGTGAGTGTATTGATCTACATACCCAAATCTATCTCAACATCCACATACAAGAGTGCACATGCATATATATATATCTGTACCTATATATGTGTAATCTTTCTATATATAGACATGCACATGTGTGAGTGCATAAAATAAGTGTGTTTATATAGAATTTCAGGTGTCTGGTATGGTTGCAATGCATAGGTACAATACCTAATTTTTCAAAATCTCATACTGTATTCATCTCAAAGTAAAATTTCCTTCCTACCCTAAAAGACAACGGTTTTATTACGGTCAATTGTATTTTTTTGTGAGCTACTGCAGTTCAAGACCTGCTTATGCAATAAAAGGTTGGAAAGACAGTAAATAGTAATTTTCAATTCATCAAAATGGAGCCGAACACCCTTTCTTTAAACTTTTCCAAAAACTCAGTCTGCAATAAAATTTCAGTCTAGAAAATAAAATTAATTAAAAATATCAAAAATATATTGACAGCTGGAATAAATGTAACCATAGTATCTACTCCTGCTTTAACTATAATTATTATTTACACAGGCTATTTGTAAAACATCAAAGCATTTTCCACAGGTATGGACTAAAGGTACTATTGAAAGGCAGCCAAGTTTGTGGTGGAACACAGCACCTGCTGTAATAGTGTATTGTATGATGTTACATGGAGACATGTTTGTGGAGGACGTGTGCATATGTATGTATGTACACACACACACGTGCACAAATTAATTTTGTTATTAATATTGCATTCACATTTTCTATATGTATGTAGTGTAATTAGAATTGAAAGCCCCAATTACACTGCAGTGAAAGCCTCCTTATTAATTGACAATAGGCCTCAGCTAAGTAGCAACAAAAGAAGTGCTTTGTTTCGCAACCTTTGTTTAAAAGGTCCTTTGAAAATTCTGTTAGAATACCATGAATAGAGATTGAAGAAACCTTTAATCCTCTTCAGGTCACATATGTGCTAAAGTGAATAATACTGTGAGGTCTTTTTCACCTTTTGAGTTCTTTTAAGCCAGTAGCCTAATTTGAAATAAGATAAAGAAAAGGACTAAGAAAGCTTGAAAAACTCTAACTTGTACACTTCTGGCTTGTTTATTCTGCTGTAGTAAGCCAAAGATGCATTTCTTGTTGGAGAGATCTATAAACACTCAATATTTATAATTCCATTCATAATTTGCTCGGTCCCTGACAGTTATTTCCCTTTTATTCACTTCAAATACACTGAGAACCTTAGAACACTTTTTTTTCATTTAATGCTCCTGTTCTTTTGTGAGTATCAGTGTGAAAATCTTTCCTTCATGCTACAGTCCCTTTTTCCTATTCAACACTAGACTGCACACGATAATTAAACCTTGGGGGCTTGGAGATTTTGGACTAAAGCTTAAAGAAATGCAGTAGTGAGGCCTCTTCTCTCTCAATCTTCTACCACTTGCTGTGGGGATTTTCTTTAGTTACACATGGCTTCACAGGTAAACAACCTTGAAAAAAAAATTCAGAGGCAAGAATTGAATTAACACCTTAGCGTTGCTTATAATGAACCAGTTTCCTTAATTTGATGATTGGAAAAATTATGTTCTAAAACATGACAGGAAGAGTCTGAAGTCTCTATTCAAGCAGATGCCCACAGAGCTACACCAAGGTGCTTGCAAGGCAAATAGCATCCCAGACGAGACTAAAATGGAATGTGAAAATGCCAAATTTCAACCTGGATCGAGGTGCTTTTTAAAAATTGAATATAAAGACCATTAAAGGGTTTTTCTTATGATTTTGTTTATAAATGAAGGTCTTCAAGTGTCTTCATGGCTTTGAAAGTAAGCTTGTGAGCACATTGTCTAAGATACAGGTCTGTAAACACTGAGCAATCCAGTTGCCTCTGAACTAAGTGAAAAAGTCCACAGAATAATTCAATGAACAAAGGACAGAGTGGCACTGAAGCCAAAACCCCAGCCAAGACCCAGCCCAGGGTGAGAGCTCCCCGGGCACCTCTAGCCAGACTGTTGGGGCACAGGGAAGCAGGCTGCCCCTCGGATGCTCCCATCATCAGGTTCTGGTCAGATGCTGCTGGAAGGACTGGAGAAAAGTGGAATGGGCAAAGCTTTTGAGACTGTGGAGTAGCCAGAGATGGCAGGAAACAAGGGAGGAGACAAGATGCAACAGTGTTTGAAACCAGTATCCATTACTTGGGTTTTTTAAGGCTCAAGTAATTTTTAAATGAAAGCAAATGTGCATAAATGCCTTATGTTGTTCCTGGGATCCTACCTTAGCCTGCCCACCATCCCCATCTGTAAGAAGGCATTTCAGACCAGGCAGAAAGGGAAATGTCCAGAGAAAAATCCTATCTGATACAAATACTTGCAAGTCTCCTTGCCTTTTCTTTTCTTGTACTGTGTGTGAAGACATACCGTAATCTGAAAGGCTTTTTAGGCATGCACAAGGCTGCGTAGTGAACTACTGCTAACATCAATCATAAATTGTTTACTTTCTCAACAGTAAAATCAGTATAACAGTTAAACACCAGCTGCTTCCAAAGACAAATGCATTGTTTAAACCGGAACTAATTATTTACAAATAGGTTCCAATATTCAGGGTCTGAATTCTGCAGCATGTGTGCAAAATGTTTTTGTGCAGATCTATGAGCTGCAACATGCACTTGATCACTTATGCTGAACAATCTGGGACGTCAGTACTTGGCATTTCTCTGAGTTACTGCTCTGATCATCTATAATGATTTCTGGAGCTCCACAGGAAAATCCTGCATACTTTTAGCTTCACAGAAAAAGCAGTTTTTACATATATTAATTCAATTTCTTTTTCAGTACCCACTTCTTTACAGGTGGACTGCACTCTTCTGCAGATGTTTATCTCATAAGGTGTTTGTATATACCACTGCCTGCCATCCTCTCTGCAGAGGCAACCACAGAACCGTAACTATAATCTCCAGTAAACGTAAGAGTTATCAGCTGCCTTAACTGTGAGCATTTAGATTTAAAAGGAACAGTGTCTTAGTTAGGCTCTTCTCTTACAGAAATTAACTTTTTATCTCAAAGACAGCTAATTTAGCTCTCACCACCTTTTCTTCCACTCCCAAGTACCTTCTTATCTTGGGTAATCAGGATGCAGGGATTCCCAATCTATCTCTTTTTACAGCTCCCTTTCAGTAGTGTTACTGTTTGAACTTCATACCCTAGATTAAAGGGCCAGCACACCATCTCAGGAAGTGGTTCTAGGTATGAGGAAAATATGTAAGTTACTTAACAGCCCGTATATGAACTCAATTACATTCTTCATCTCTTAAGATATGAATAAAAAGGTTTGACTTGGATCTTGAATTAAACAATCCTTACTTATAAATCAATGTACCATGCGATTTTATTAGTAGCAATAATTAGTGGTTAACATTGCAATGAATACAAGGTTGGAAAGCTTTAAAAACCAGTGCCAGGCTGGGACATATTTCTCACATATATTATCTGAATTACATGGAGGAAGCCCGGATTTTTAATCAGGGAAGTACAGTGCAGATATGCCAAAGCTCTTTCATTAAACAGGATACATGGAAGTACTTAACAAATAAAAGCATACACATGGGTTTTTTATTACTACATTCATTTATTCTAGTCTAATTTTAAAACTAAATCTAGAATAAAAGTTGTAGTATTTCTGTACTAAAATCTAAAGGGATATGTGTACATTCAAAAAGAAATACAAGTAGGCACCAGAAGTTATTTTTACTGTAAACACACTTCATATGTTCCCATGTAGAATGTAATGTCTGCATAACAACTTCTCAAATGTCCAAATTCCCTCCTATTCCCATAGTGTGGAACAGATGTTGTCCTGCTTTTATTGTGTTAATTTATCAATCACACTTAGACTGAATTATGAAATCGAAGTGATAGAAAATGTTACTTAAGCTTGGATTCTATTTCTGTATCTCTAAAACCTTTTCCTATGTCTTTTGGGGTGATCATTTGGTTATTTTCCGCTTAGTTGCAAGGTCGGATTTCCTTTTGCAGGCTGAGATGTAGCAGATCCAAAAAAGTTCACATGTATAAAGAGCCAATTCATACTGAGAACTTTGCATCCTTACAGAAACTTGAGATACATAAACTCAACCATGTTGGGAAGAGCTTTTTGTTTAAAACATCGAGCTAAACAAAATGCAATAAAGGCTAACAGGACAAAAAGCGTCCCTCTTGAGATTCATAAATACACTCATGGGAAATTGGAAATAAAGAGAAAAAACCAATGCAATTCTAATTGTGTCTTGCCTAAGATGGCCATTTAAACAGATAACTTTTCCCAAAGTGATTAGTTCATCCAGTCCATACCTTTTTTTAATCCTTACTTAGAGAAGTGAAGTAAATGAGCATTTTCTAGGAGTAAGTCAAGGCATTTGGTACAGAATTTTTATTCTGCTTTGATGGTGAATAGTGATCTGAGTTCTTAAGAGTATTAAGAAATACTTCTGCCTCTAAATAAGTCTCTTAAAATCATGGCAGTGCTTTAGAAGAGCACAGTTTCTTGCCTTGCTTAAGGAAGACTGGAGAAATTTGAAAGATACTAACACCCTATATGTACAAAACTATGAACATTATTAATGATTTGGCTTTGTATTTTTTTATGCTCTTAACTTTTTACAGGAGAAATTCTTTGGGAAGTTTGTGTATTTTGCTATTATTTTTGCCTAGTTGTCACCTAGTTCTTTCAGTTTATCATGTTACATTTCATGCAATTTTATTTTTTAAAAGTGTTTTAATAATAGCCATAATAATCTCACATCCATATGAACTAAATCCCTTCTGATTTCTAAATATGTTAGCACCATCATGGACCATAATGATGATTCTTGGCAGTGAAATAATCACCCGTAAAGAAACCTGAAATTACAGGATTTGAAATGTGCTTCCCTCTAGCTCAGGTGGGAAGATGGAAGGAATCAGCTACGACCCAGGTTGTGCTGGCTGGGTTAGAGCTGGTGTGTCTGACAGAGAGCAGTTCCACCCAAGTGGAGCTGGCTGAGGGTTTCCACTGAAATGCTCTTTGATCAAGTGAGGCCAGCTCAACAAAACCCAAACTTATTAATTCCAGCTTTCACTGGCTGAGATTCTGGTTCAAGAATGGAGTTCTCCAAAATACCACTGGTTTTGGAAGGTAAAAAAAAAGTCAAAATTATTGCCTTCATCCTATATAGCCTGGGAATAAACAATGGTTTGTATAAGAATATTTCTTACCTCACTGCACTCCGTAGCTCATACGAACTAGGTAGAGTAAGCCACTAAACTGGGGCACAGTAAACCCAGATTTATTCCCAGTTTTATCTCCAAGTTCTTATGCATATTTATGAGATTCACTCATTTTGTCATCCCATGCCTCTAGAGGTGATGCTTGACTGTTTCATAGGCTGCTGTGGAAATTAAATACTGCAATGTGTTTGGGATACTCAGACAAAATAGTACAAAACAAGAATTTACCCTGCTAGATAAAGATTATAGAACTGACCACTCTTGATGGGAATCAGAAAGAAACATTCTAGTTTCTTTCTCAGGACTAATCTCCTAAGACTCAGGACTGATCTATGGATATAGAAGACCATAGGCCATAGAAACATTCTAGTTTCTTTCTCAGGACTAATCTCCTAAGACTCAGGACTGATCTATGGATATAGAAGACCATAGGCCATAGAAACATTCTAGTTTCTTTCTCAGGACTAATCTCCTAAGACTCAGGACTGATCTATGGATATAGAAGACCATAGGCCATATGTCTGTAGAGCCCTATTTTCTTACACAGGCCATACAATAAAATTCCCAAATCCATCCATCCATATTCCTGACACTGCACAGCACAGCTGAGCACAGACATTAGGCAAGAAGGTGTTTCACAGCTTTCTGGATTTTGCCTCAGATAAACTAATGAATTTATAACTGCAAATATGTGTGTCTTTGAGCTATACATGCCCAAATTATTATAATATGTAGCATTTAACTTTCTGTGCTCACTATGAAAATAGGAGACAATATTAAATAGTTTCTTCCTAAACAGAAGAACCTGTTTGAAAATCAGTGACACAATATAATAATATTGTGCACTGGAATATAATTCTTATTTTAATTTAAATATTGCTACACTTAACAATCATGAAGCTATACTCATCACTTTGGGTTTCATGAGTATAGATCTGGTATGGATTTTGTTTTGTAGTTGTGAAATCTGCAGCAAATTTTTTCCAGCTATCCACTGGATTTCTAAACTCAATTTAACTGCTGAAATAATGTATTATATCCTCAGGTTATAATGCACAAGAGGCATTCAAGAATAGAATCATAAATCTGCATCTTCAGGGTTCCCAAATTTATGTTTCCTTTTCCTTTCTCCTCACTTTCTCCATGTAGTCCTCTTTTCCTCTTTTCCTGATGGCTCAACATTTCCATTACACATTTGTTAGGAAAATAAGTACGACTAGGAGAAATTTAGAGGGGAGTGGAGCTTCCTTTATTTCATCTGAATATAGTCAGTCACTCACTCAGCTCCAGCCACAATATCTGCTTGAGCTAATTATCATTTACCTAATTCAATTTGCAATGCGCTGCTGAGGTGTGAGGTTTGAGAACCAGACGTGTTTCCCCACACTTATCAGATCATTACAACATGCGGGTGGGTGGGTGGGTGGATTACAGAATACCCCAGCTGTTTTCAGGTCTTCTCTTGTATTGCTATTTTGGCTGCTGCTTCAGGCAAACAAGCTACTTTTAATTTTAAATTGCTGTTACTGCAGCAGCACACACCACACATGGGGACCAACACCAGCTCTGCAGGAAGCTTGTTGACTGAGGACACAACTCCCCAGACAAGTCTTAATTCTCAAAATACCATTAGCCCTCAGTTTTTCTATTTGATTTACCTTAAAGAAAAGCCAAATCTTACATTTTGTGCCGAAAGGGTCTAACCTGTACAAACAGGAAGTACAGAGCCTCTGCAGAATTCGCCTCAGTTTGTGTGTGTGTGCAATTCCTACGGAGGCTGATGGTTCCCCCAGACACGCAGAAGTGGTGCAAGTAAATCTCTGCTGTAGCTCTTACACCAACACCCACACAGGCCTATGCTCCTACTGCACTTCCCCTTCTCCTACTCTCCTCATCATCTCTCCCTATCTCTAAATTGTGCTGAGGTGATTTGCACACAAATACACAGTGGAGAGATCTCTCAAATCCAGACATGTTAAATAAAACGTGCACACACACACATTGAGTCACACACATGAGAGAAAGAGTAATAGCACACACTACAAGCATTTGCACCAGCTTGGCACGACTGGGAGACATTTTGATAGATATGAGGGGGAAAGAATACTGCAAACCATGCTGCCATTTGGGATGTCTTTCACATCTGAAATCCAAAGTACCTTGTTCAGAATATAATTTCTCAAATATGATGCTTTTAAAAATAAACTTTTCAGCCTGTTTTGGGGATTTGGTATTTTTTAAATATGGAAAGACAGGAATGGTGTAGCTCTTCTGGGAAGAGCAGAGCAGAGACCTTAGACATAGACGAATACTCAGAAGATTGCAGGAACACTTACTTCCTCTACATACCATCATTTCCTCTTTAAAAACATTTTGAAATATTCATTATTTGAGGAAAGGTTTTAATGATCAGTACATCTCCATATGAGATTGTGGGGCTACATTTTTTGTTGGGTGTAAATTAGCTTTTACTCATATAGACATTTGGCTTTGCTTCCTCAAGCAAATGTATCTTAAATCCACATGTAGGTCAGTGTAACTGCAAAGCCTTTGCAGTATGTCTGTATGTCTCTCCTGTTACATATGTAGTCCTACGTACAATCAAGGACATACTGTCCGTATCTTCTCTGTCTCTCTCAGAGAATATTATTCATGGCTGTACCTGGTAATGAACTGAGTACTCTTCTGGTAAGCACAGCTGAATAGAAGAGCAGTGAAAGGATGCAAAATACATGCAGTGATTCCATTTTCCTATGACTAAGTTATGCTGTCAAGTTCAGAGAGGACCAAATTTATTGCATATAAAATTGAAGAGCAAAATCAGTTAAAAATGTATTCAGAGGCTTGATTCTCTACTGAGGATTTTAATTACTTCAAATTCAGTTGTTATACAACTTCCTGTACATGTGACAATCTGTCTGTTGTTTTAGACAGTATTTGATTCTACTATTATGCTGCATGACCAGTGATATATTTAAAGTACATGGAATTCTACTCTATGTAATGTAATGCTAATATCACAAATTATGGGAAAAGATTAAATGAATGTCCTGGGATTGTGGTTTTAATTAGTTGTGTATAAATACATATATGAAGTTTAGGTGGCTTTGTAACTCTTGCCCCATTTACATGTACGTAGTTTCAGTATTGCAGGACTCATTCACAGTAAATGGAAAAGTTGCATGTGCCCATAGTAATCCATAAAACTTGTCTAAAATTGGAATCAGTGATAAGAAGCTCTTACCTTTAATCATTAGATGCACTTTTGGTTAGTTTTCCACAGTTGACACAGATTATGTGAACAGATTATTTCAATATCCCATGCAGAAAGTGTAATGGAAGGCTCTCTCCTAGCATTTTTGCTTTGGAGAAAGCAATTTTCATTGACTGTGCTCTATTTACAATAGCATAAATTAACTAACTTTTAAGAGCTGGCAATAGAGAAAAACGGAAGATTTTGCTCCAGAGGGGGCATTCATTTAGATTTCACCCATCTTCTCAAAGTGTTTTCTGGACTAGGAAAATGGCAAGAAAAGCGAGAGGGAATTTATAGCAAAATAATACGTATTAACCATCTGTCTGTGAAACCCCAAGGGAGAGGTAGTCAGACAGCAAACTGAGGTGAACAGTAAACTCCTCCGTTCGTGGTTGCCTTATGTGCTGCTTCAGGCCACAGTGTGAATGCAATGGCTCTGGAACCTGATTTCTGCTCCTGTATGCATGGCAATTACAGAAAAACACACAGACCTACTTTGACAGGGCGCCTCATTGGTGGCCGGGTGACTGAAACCTCGGAGTACCTTTGGATAAACTTCCAGTAGAGGTGTTGTCCTCCCGTCATGTTTCAAAAAAA
>VZRZ01008555.1:1846816-1862013 GCA_013398175.1 Climacteris rufus
GTTAGAGGTGCGATTAATTGCATTTTAATACAATGATGTAACGATCAGGTAAAGGGAAGCTGCTAATGGTTTAGGATGGGCTGTTAGTGCAATGTCTAAGCACAGTCTGGCTATCACATTTTCTCCTAGATCCCTGTGGTGATTTACACAAACATGATCTTATCTTAGCTCTTTTCTTCTACAAATCAAGATAGGAACTTCAGGTAATCATCTGGGAATTGGTTGTGGCTGTTCAGTCTGTGGTGGCATCTCTTGAACTGAGGTATTGTTGGTCTCAGATTTCATCTTAGTGCTTAAGTAAACTGGACTAGCCTCAAAGAAAAATTAAATATGTCACCTTCTATGGCAAAGGCACACATTCATCAGAGGTTTGAACCTCTCTCAAGGGCTGGTTGTCACACAGCAAATTGACAGGTCTGTCTCCCCGTAGTTGGAGAGCCTGGTTAGAATGAAATCCCTATGCACAATTTGTTAAGTAGGCTCTTTTCCCATTCAATAACTACATTTTGAATTGGAAAGAAGTTATAATCTGACAAGACCAAAATCAATAATGATCACCGGAAAATAAAACAGATTTCCACGCTCCCTGTCTTGTGTAGATCTGGTGGGTCACAAATTTAGGTTACATCTGTTCTGTAAGGGAAAGACGTGACTGAAGTGTGTGGGTGCATCTTGCTAATCCATCAAGAGTGGGTAACAAAGGCATCAGGCTGGCAAAGCAGTCTCACAACTCATTGTCCAGCGTGCCTCAGACAAGCAGCAGCAGTGCTGACACCACTTCTGCGATGTGGCCCCACTGCTGGTGGAAGTCAGCCTAGGGATGTCTCTCCCTAGAATTGTGTAGACCTTTCACAGTTAGGAAGAAACAACTTTAGCGGGCAATTCTCTGCTGCACAGAGTAGCATTTTTCTACTTCTGTAATGTAAATCAGCCACTCAAGACATTTAATCACCGATATAAAGAAACAGGCAACCCTGTAGGGTGATTCACCTCACCTGTTTCTGGCAGCTGTTGTAAAGGTGAGGTCAATCAGCCTTCAGTTTACTAACTACAAGGGTGAGTGACAGAGTTGATTGGCACAAGCAGTTTTAGTTATTTAAAGCTGTAACATGAATTTAATTGCTTGTAACATCAAACTTCACTTCTCTATCCCCCAGCTCCATTTGCTGTTGGTTACTGGCTGTAATCCTGACGTATACAGCATTTTGAAGGCTATGGTACACTTCCTCACCTTCAGTTCTGCAAGAATAATATGAAGATTCCTAGAGTTACAAAACAACACTAGTCAATAATTCGGTGATAGGGCAATTACACAAATAAACAGTCCTGCCCTCAGTCTCTGATGCAATCTTCTGCTTAGAGATATGCTAATGCTTCTGAATCAGTTTGACCTGCCTTCTATTAATAAACTTATCAGTAACATATCCATTAACTGATTTAGTTGATATGCAAGAACTTAATTATGCAAGGAGACAAGGCAGGACTGTGTTACAGTGAGGTAATGCACACCTCTGATGTGGTGTGAAACACCAAGTGGAACCAAATAACTTCAAAAGCATGAACAATATGTTAAGTTGCAACATTACATCATGTGCTCTCAGGAAGTGCATTGGAAAAAAAACAATAATTTGAGAAACCATTGAAGGGAATTTTTTAAATTACTAAATCTGTGTAAGGAGGCTACTGAGTTATTCTGTGGCTAACTCATGAGCTGTAGTAGCAGCCATGTTCAGCACAAAACATTTTAATAATTTCTGTGTTTCTTAGTGGTAATTTCAATTAATCAGTGACTGAATAGGGAACAAAGCATCACAAATTTCACTGACACTGGCTTGGAATATCAACCTGTCCTTCCTTCCAGGTGAAAAATGTTTTTCTGTTGCTTTGTCATCCTTAGTGAAATGTGTAGCACATGAAAAACAAACAAATCCCCAAATCTCGAAAACTCATACAAATTTTCTCCTATCCCATGGGAAAGAAGAGAGATAAGGAAGAAGCACATTCAAAAATTCTGCCACTGCATCTGAATGAGAACAAAACCTCTGTAACTGCTTCTTATACTCCTGAAGCAACATGCTGATTTTACACATAAGCATCAAAGTACTTTTCAAAAATAAATTAGTGGATTTTTGCAAAATCACTTGAAAGTATTATTTCTTCCATTTTAGGCATAATGGGCAGAGCCTGCAGAAACAATGTCACATAGAAAGCCTGATATAGTGCCAGGGACCCTGACTCCTAGATCTGTGAGGAAAGGCTGCAAGACCATTTAAATTCTGCCTGTGCTGTTAGCAGATAAGCTATTTCACTTTTGCAATTTATTTTCCTAATTTAATAGCTAGAGGTCATATGTTTAAACAAGCTCCTAACAGTTTCTGTTCTTTCCATTTACTACAAACTTCTCCACTGAAGTAGCTGCAGAAGTTAATACTAGCTTTCCTACATAATATCCTCCTACATATAGGGACTAGGAATTATGTCCTTAGTGGAAATAGAAAGATGCTGAGCAACTCTGACAACTCTGGAAAGCAACAGTCGGGGGAAAGGGAAAAATATTTTTGCTTTTGTTGTCACATTAACATTTTCAGTTCTTCTTCCCTGACGTGCAGAATGCAGGAACAGACCCCAAAAGAAACTGCTGGCATTCAGCATTGTGCTCACCGAGGTAGGAGCAGCAAAGGGATGTCTTCTTGCTGAAGAAGAGGATGACCCTTTAACCTTAGCTGTTCCCACTCACATACAGATATAGAAATGTAAGCTACTCAGCATGATGCCAGTTAATTTAAATTACCTAACATCCCAAAGGGCAGCTCCCTGCTGAGGAGCCTTTTCTTTTCTTTTTCTTTTGACCTTTTAATACAGAGTAACTTTTCACAAGGATAAGTCAGATGGTCAGCTTGGAAGTATTCAGTTTCTGTGGCCTTTGGAGGTTTGTGGAAAAGGTCACCTCAGACTACATTCTGCTGAATAAAGGGTTGGAAAATTGCTAAATTATACTGACTGGGCAGATCCTCAGCCTGTGTAAAATGGTGTAGCTGCACCACTGTAACCATTTCACTCCTGCAACTGAGTTATGTAATAACTACAAAACTACATGACGGATTTCCTTCTTTATGACTGCAATTTATTTAATTACTTTTCATCTAAGCAGCTAAGGTCCTGTCAACCCACGGAAGCTGCACCATTTTAACCAAATCTTTCCAATGTTTCCTACTTCCTTGTATTAGATCATGCTGTGCTGCCTGGTGTGACAGCACTGAAATTGGCTCTTTGGGTCATGGGGTGGATCAGGACCTTTGGGCCCCAGTAGGTGCATCCCATTAGGCTGCTCTGCAGCACCACAGTATCTTCCCTGCTCTGTGACCTTCCAAGGCAAGCTGTTGGCTGGCACATAAAGGGGTCTCAAAACCCAGGAATACACTGCAAACAGAAGTATGATCATCATTACAAGAAATATTAAATGGGGAGAAATTTCAGAGATTGCATGTTTAGGGAGGACGTGATAGATCTGTTTGAAAGGTATATAAATAATGAAAGTAATACAAACTAAAGGGTTTAGGAAAAGTAATTCCATTTTGCACATGGGATCTTTGCCTGGGTATGATTGTGTCCACAATGAGAAATAGTAATGCTTTCCCAGCACAAGTAAATGTGGATTGATAATTAACAAATCAAATATCCTGTGTGTGCTGTAGACCTGCATTTAGTTTTCTATATCCTCTCAGCTCTGGGATTTCTGCCTCTTTTCTTTCTTTTTGCTATTTACACACCCTTCTATTTATACTCCTGTTCAGATCCCCTTGAACTGGCAGTCAAGACACCGAGCAGACTCAGCTTTGCTTGAAGAGCTAACTTCCATTTCTTGATTATCAACAACCTGTGGGTCTTGCTGCTTGACGTTAATTTGCTAAAAGATGATCGTTTATTACTTATTAATCATTTGGCTGGCTCCATGCTCTGAGCTAGTATGGTTGGAGGGCTTTGAAAAGTTGGCAATGCTCCTCTGGCACCTCCTTTGCTGCTGGCAGGTGCCTTGGGCAGGTCTGATGCAGGTCAAATCTTGGGAAGTTGTGCCTCTTAAGCCTCCTGCAAGTTGGTTGTCTCCCACTGAATTCTCTGTGGAAGCCAGTGCTCATTTCAGCTGAAGTACAAAAAAGGATTGAACTCATTTTTCTAAGGCTTCTCGAGTTTAATACATTATTTTATTTGTTAAGAAAAGGTCTCTCTCTTTTTCAGTTAATTTGTACAGCAGTGTTTTATCATCTTAGCAGGGCCTCTGGAAGGTGGTAGGTAGCATTTGGAGCTCCTACATAAATAAATCGCGAGGGGCTTGAATTAGACAACAATGCTATCTTTTTCTGTTAAGGATCTGTGTGGTGATTTCATCTTCCTGGGCTGGTGAGAACTGATAATAGCTATGTATGTAAAGCATACAAAACATGCATATAATTTTCTGCTAGAAGAGGACCTTTCTTCCTGTATCATATTATGCCTGTGAAGAAATCAATTAAAAACATATTCTGCTTAGTCAGGCAAACATGTCTTTTTGCTGAAAATTATAACCTAAATCATAGGTGTCTACTTTCAGACTTAGTAAAGTAGATATGCACTCAGGATCAAGGTGGGAATTCATAAGAAGGCCATGAGCTCTGGGCCAGTACACCCAGTTTAAAAATCTGTGCAAGAATGTGCCAGAAAATTCCCCTTGCTTAATTTGTAGATAATTTAATTATAGGCCTCAGAAGAAAATAAAACATGTTTTTTTCTTCTCTGTTCACGATCTCCTATCAACTGATATTTATCAGTCTAGTTGTATCTGTCCTTGCTCCCCACTACCCACATTCCATATGGATGCTTTCAAAAGTTTTTTGCCTTGAAAGGACCAGGCACAGCTGACCAGGAAATGTTGGACCTAGGGCATTCACAGGAGAAATTGAGGAGCCTCCTCATAATGATATGGATTGCATATGAATTATCAGTACACTCTATCTGCTGCTAAAGCTCTCCCCTTTGAGGAGGGACCTTTGGTCTCCTGACCACGGGAGGTCTGCACTGGCTCTGTCCATGGCTGTCCCCATTGAGACCGGACTGGCCGCATCTCCAGCACATCACTTGACCCAGACTGCTTGTGTTTGCCATTTGGCACCCATCTGTTTCCTCAGTTCAAAGTGCTTGAAGTAAGGTGGAGACTGCATTATAGCTCCCAGGGCAATAATCTATATAACCACAGCCAGTCTCATCTCAGAAGGAATGAGCTGGTTTAATCCTAAATATAGCTCAAGAGGAGCAGAAATCAATAGACATAGAGCATGGATGGTAAGGGGAGTGGTACCCATGTGGAAAAATGCAAGGAATGTCACTGATATTCAAACCTGTGCATTTCCTCTGTTCAAAAAACTTTTATTTGATCAGTGAAGGTTTCCTAAATCTGAGCCCCAGGTGGTTCAACAATTTGCAGTAAGAGTAATTTAGTGAGGTTCAGCTGGGGATGGGCAGAAGTAAAATCATAAGTTCCCCTAGCAAAAACTAAAGAAGCAGAAAGCTGTGGTCAAGGATTGAAGCAACCCACATGTTCTATGGGTCTGCACAGAGGGGGCCCTCTAACACCCCCTCACCAGTGGGTTACACCACCTTGCTACACCAATTTACATCCCATTTCAGAGCCCTAAGATAGCTCTGAAGTAAAGCTAAAGTTGAGTTCAAAGCAACACAGCTGCTTCCAAGAGCTGCTGTGCATGGGGCAGGACTGTCAGGGGAAATAGTGATTTCCCTTTGAAGTCCTGCTGCTAGGTGGATGCTGATTGTCTCATGTTACTGTAAGCATCAAGTAACTTAAAAGTGAGCTCTCAATTTACAGAGCAGAGGACAACAGGCGAGGCAAAAATATTTGTCAACAATGCTAATGACTTTTACGTAAGGCCCATGTCTAGAAAACCAAAGAACTACAAATAAAATTGATTTGTAGAAATAATTTTTCAAGAAAACAGATACACTGACACTGGGTACCAATCAGATTATTGGCAAGACAAACAAAACAGTACCTAGGCAAATTAATGTCTCATTAATTGAAATATAAACCTTTTGGAATTTGGGTTTCATAAACTACTCGATTTTTTAATCTGATATGTATATACATATTTATACTTATAATTTTGTACATTTATATACTTATATGTTTATGTATTATACAGAGAGTATTTTATACACAGTATATATAATTGTTTTACTAGGATATAACCAAAAATCTAATAATTAGTAGGAAGAAAAGACTTAATAAGCACAAGGCATGAGCTTTTAATCAAAGCTCCTCTTATTTTTATCTCTAGTCACTGGAGTGCAGCAGTACTATATCCGAGACATATTCTGGAATGAATAGGTTGGAACCCAAGTTCCGCAATTCAGCTATGGCACTAGCAATTTGGGAATAGCTCATTGCTACCTGAGCTAATCTGTGACATGTTTGGCAGCTTGGAAAGTACAGAGCAAGTAAGAGAGATCCTGCAAGTCTGGGATTTATCACATGACTGATAAGATTCTTATCTGCCTTCGCTTCCAAGACTGGGTGGTACCACTTGCCAATAAATTAGCTTCCCTTTATCAATGTGCATCACCCTAATATGGTTCAAAAACTTTACTGGACGTTCAGTTCTCTTATCTCTGTCTCTGAGGCTGCTGAGACTGGTCAGAAGTACATACCATAGTGTGGTAAAGCGTGAAGTATGTATAGGTGTATAATTTATCACATATCATGAATATGCTTGCACTATATTGCAAACAATATTGTTCATAATATGCATAAGCCTTTGCAAGGGAGAATAAAGTCGCCTGAAAATATGTTTAAAGATATCATGGTATAAGACATTCTTTGCAGTGTCTTTGCTCTCTGAAATGTCATTTGCTGGCAGAGCGTGTCTACGCATCCTGGTTATATATTGGTCATACAAATTATCTTCCCTAAAAAATATCTGAAAATAAATAGTTTCTTTTCTCATCAGTCTTGCTAAAGTGGAGAACTGTTAGCACATACACTGAGTTTATATAAGCAATGCCAAAAGTCTGATTTCTCTGGAAAGATCTAACTTTAATGTCATCATTTAAACCCAAGTGAGTCTTTCTATGCTGTTATTTCTCACTGCATACCTAACCATTGTTCATCCTTCAGCTTTTATATCTTACAGATCAAATCCTCCACTGTGGAAAGGTCCCAAAGAAATCAATAGATACCTGAAAATTGATAATGTTCTTGAACAGAAAGACATTGCTCCAAAATTTTACGTAAATCAAAAATTATACTGAACTCCTGAACTATCCTCAGAGGGTTTTTTGATTACCACCCTAAAGTTTTCTACAGGTATTTTTGTCAGTGGTAGCTGGATAGTACTATGAAATGAGGGTGGTATAAGGATTAGTACAAAATAGAATTGAATTGAGTCAGAAAACAAAGTTTTCCAGGAGGTACAGGCTGTAAGTAACTTGCGCTTACAAGAATTCTATCAATAAAGAAAAAGCCTGAATTAGAAACACAATCAAATTCTAAAAAGTCAGCAAAAATTAAACTTGCTGTAGCAATAACTTTTTTCATTCTATATCACTTGTACAATGCTCTTAGGACTGGCTGTTTTGGTATAAAATCATTTGCATAAACACCAGAAGGTTATTTTTCTCTTTCAAATTGTCTGGTTTGGTTGCAAAATAATGAGTTTGATAAATTATACTTGTAATTTACTTGACTGCAGAAGGATGCTTTTTCTCCTATTTTAAGTGCTCTGAGACTAGTATTGATATCTACTGAGTGAATTTTACTGCGGTGTGCTCTGTATCTTGAAATACAAAGTTTCTGAGGTCACCCTTGATCTTTATAACCTCTGATCTTTATCACATTGGATAGAAACTCTTACCAGTGTATTTGAACATCCCAAGGACACACACTTATAATCTGTGAAAAATCTTAGGCTTTCATCTAGAAAAATCCCATCTCCAAGTGATATTTAAGTAGCTAGCTGTTAGAGCTCTACAATATTGTTTCTCTCTAATAAGCAAGCATTCATCACCCAAAGGTGCAGTTTGTCTTCTGAGAATGATGTAGGAGCAAATATCGTCCACTGGAATGGCCTTTGAAGACTGCTACAAAGACGTTCATTGAATATTCTTGTAAAATGGCTAAAATCTATTCGAAAGAGTCTTCATTACCTTTAATGTAAGTTCCGTTAACTTCTTTTATGGATGCAGGTGACTGAAATAACCTTTTTTTCCAAATATAAAGACCCACCTTAGATATCTGAGATTAGCTCAGTTGGTTAGAGCATGGTGCAAATAACACCATGGTATATTTCCAAATATAAAGACCCACCTCAGATATCTGAGATTAGCTCAGTTGGTAAGAGCATGGTGCAAATAACACCAAAGGTTGTGGGTTTGATCTCCAGATGGGCCATTCACTTAAGAGTTGGACTTGATGATCCTTGTGGGTCCTTTCCAACTCAGAATATCCTGTGATTTTTTACTCAGACAGAAAAAAATGCTGTACTTCCCTGGGATTTTTACTCTCCAGCAGGATGAATGAATGTATCTGTGCAAATATGTACATGCAAGAGAGAAAAATCAAGCTGCAAAACTCAGCTCAGAAACAGCCTGCAGAGGAAACACCAGGATATTCTGATTATTCACAAGCATTGCCCCCAAGAAGGACCCTGAAAGAACCTTTAGAATCTTCAGAGAAAAGAGGTTTGATACCTTTGGCAAGGAAATGGCCTCTAGTTGTTTGAAATTGTATGTTTCTGAAGAAAATAGAACTGTGTACGTTTTTGTTGACAGAGTAGCATCAGTAACTTCCTCCAGCAGCAATCACCTTCCAGACCCTCAAATTTCCAGCCAGCTACTAAGATCACACATGGAAACAACTCTGTGTAGGACTTTCCATGTCATTTACATGCCCTGGACATGGGTGTCTGCTGTGTACTGTAGATATGCTGATCTGCTGTACACTTCTGATTGAAACATGGTTCTGACTGAATTGTAGTTTTGATGATTCATTACCTTGCAACTGTTTGTGTAATAACTTTTCCTAAACCCTCACTCAAGCAATGCTGAGAAGCAAAGCACAGAACTCTTCAAACAGTACCTCAAATATATGTTTTCTTTAGCCCTCGGCACAGCTTTTTGTTCGTCTTTTATGGAGTTTGGTATTAATCCCTGTATGCGCTTATGATGGTAATATCCTGTAAAAATGTGCCTGTAACAACTAGCAACAATTACTTCTACTGCTGCTGCTGCTGCTGCTGTTGCTTCTGCTGCTGCTGCTGCTGCTACTACTACTACTACCACTACTACTACTACTACTACTATTACTACTACTACTATTTAAAAAAAAAACTCTTTCAGCATTTCTATTTCTCTTGTTTGAATGAATATTAAGATTAATGAAATCTGGCCTACCTGGAAAGATTAAAAATCATTTAAATCCAGGCTAAACTCCTCTGACAGCCAACGAAGATAGAACAGGTTTCCCTGGACATTTGCTAATTCCAGCTGTCTGAGGTACCTATTTAAGTGTAAGACAAATCACCCTTTTCTGATATTTTATTTATTTATTTCCTTTTATTTCTCAGGTGAGCTGATAAAATAACTAATTTTAAGAAATCTAATCCCTGCATCAGAACTGAGACACAGTATGAGGCACCTAAATTCCCCAGGTACTGCTTCAAGGCAGCCCAGTGCATGCTGATCTGTCTGGCCAAAAGACTATTTCTGTATTTTACAGTAGGCAGTCATCAGAAAAACAGCTACAAGAACAGATACAGATGTATGTGCTTAAAATGAGGAATCCCATCCCTTGGGTACGACTTGAAATCCGTATGGGTGGACTTGAAATGTGGTGTCACTGTACTCTGTCAGCATGACTCCTGTCATTCACCTGGAAAAGGAAAGTGAAATGCAATTTATAGAAGATCCCATGACTCAGAAGAGATGCAATACTTAGTAGAAGACAAGTCTAAAGGGCTGATTTCAGTCCAACATATTCATCAAAAAAATTTATATTTCCAAACACATTTTTAATGGCATTTCCATTTTGTGAAAACAATTAAATAATGTAATACAAGTAAATAATGAAACTTTCAAATAGAAGCAACTCCCATTAAAAGTAATTTTCATTTTTTAGCAGTTCTTATTTCTTCAGTGTATCTATTTTGGGCTAATCTAAGCATTTCCTCAAAGTCTGGAAGATTCATAAGATTTACAGTCATAATTTTGTAAGAAAAGTTTTTTCTCATAAACCATACTTTTTGAAATAAAGTGTTATCCACTTATCCATCTTCTAGTAGTCACTCAGTCTTAGACCAAAGCATAGTATTTGAATTACAATTCTGTAGCTCTATAATATATGATGACATACAAAACTGGTGGTTAAAAAGGAAATTCTGGAAACTACACTCTGCATTACATTTGCTGTCCTCATTTAATGCTATCAACTTTTCAATTAACCTTAAAATCTTGTGAAAGATGAGATCGTTTCAAGGATAGTCCTGTTTTTATTTCTACGAAGTAAGGTCTAGAGTCCAGTTGTAATGATTTTGAATGCCAACTTGGTACAAAGCTTATGAATTCTCACAGGTTATTGAGTATTTAAGGAAACTGATCCAGGCCCAAATTGGAAACACATTATGTAACTGTATCTGGTAAGAGAAGAAGTTAGATTTATTGACTAGGATTTTTATCAAGTAATACTTCACATGGAAGTGTGAAGCTCTCCACAGGACATGCCTGATTGCAATCATGGACCATTAACAAAGAAATAAACTGGCTTAAGCACATTAATGCATTTATAGGATATACTGAGCAGTGCTAAAATAAAGGATGTCATAAACTGTGTGTTGCAGCACTTTTCAAACATGCAGTCACCTCTGCTATGAACCTTACTGTATTTTAGTTGTCCGAATTCTGCTGCCATGAATCTCTTTCTTTAGGAACAAACTCAAGTTTAGCCAGAAGTTATTGGAATGCTCAATATTTAAGATGTTTGACCTTGCCTCTACTTAGACAATTGACATTTTGCCTAACCAGAAAATGCCGAAAACCCTACACATTACCCTAATGAGAAGTTTTCAAGCAGACTTTATGTGCTGAAACATGCTTATCCCTTAACACATAAAGTGGGAACAAACCCTGGCTAATTACTGTTCAACTATTGTCTTACCAATCCCATTTTACTGGATTTTATTGAAAAAGTTTTTCAGAAGGACCCCATCCCATTGATCAGGTGTCAGTCACATTATTGGATTGCACACATTCCTATTCCAAACTACAAGGGGAAATTTGTATTTTCTTAGGCAGTGTTATTCCTTTACTGCATTTCTGTATGAAAGATCTCAGAAATACTCCAAAACTGTAATCATACTTAAAAAAAAAGTGTTAAAAACACTTTTATACAAAACACCTACAAGCAGGAGATCTACATTGTTCCTCTTCAGTAATAAAAGGCCAGTTGGCAATAATCTGCTTCGGCTGCAACTCAGGGGTGAGGCCTGAGCCTATGGGTAGCTGTAGCTGTACTTCAATCAATTCAGGTTTTGACAGTAATAAACTGTTGTATCAGAGATGTCAGGTTCTTGGACAACTTCACTGCAGCCATCACAGTTGGGGAAAAATGAGCTGGAGTATGGCTGGCCACACTGCAGTCACAGCTCCCCTGCCGGCTCAGCCGTGGTTTGCAATGAGCTTGCATGAGCTGTGATTTCATGGATTTATTTTACTCTCAGCTGCCTTGGGGTACATATGGCACAATATTCACTTGGTACCATTGTGTTGTGTTACAGTTTGTAGGAACTACTTGATGCTTTGTCCAGCTGTGCCAAGAAAGGGGATAACTTTCCAGCCTTGTAGTGCTTTCCTCTCAATGAGATTTTGGGTTAAATATTGTAGCTAGCCCTTCAAAAACCTCTTTTTTTACTGCTCCTAGATTTCATTGTGTATGTTGCAAGATTTGCAGAGTTTAAAGCTATTTGTAAGTAACTGGATTCTTCCTACTTTTAGGAGAACTAAAAAAATAATAATAGAAAAGTATAAATAAATTTATGTATCATGAAAATTATATTTATAGAAAAGGTACAGATCATACAAAATCATACCGAACAACAAAAGCAAAAAAAAATTATTACTATTCCTATTATTATTTTTTATTATTAATACTATTATTTTCTTCAACAAGATATGTCTGACATCTGTATTTTAAAACCCACAGTACTGCATTAGGCAGTGGTGCAGTCTGTTGTTCATTCAGTGATGAAGGCTTAGGAACCACCACGGCAACCAAACAATTAATACAATGCAAAAGAAACGCAGATGAATATTTATATATAATTAAAACTATCAGCTGGAATTATACAGATGCATTAGTGTAAATATGGATCAAATATTATATATGACAGAGGTAGAATGCAGAATTGCAGCAGTTTCCATGAAAGCTTCTATTCTACTACTGGTCTCCACTTTTACAATAAAACAATATTATTATGATTGTATGCTCTTGACTGAGTACCAAAACTAAAATTGTTGAAATGAGCTATGGGATTTCATTTTGGAGCCAAGAGATTAAACACAGTTACTTATCAGTCACCCAGCAGCTTATTTAGTTTGTCACTCATCTGCACTGAACTCACTAGTCCAAAATCAATATACTGCAGCTGCAGAATAAATACAATATATGCCCTTGGAAGAGGAAAGCATGTGGTGTGTAAAATGATAGGTATGATGATCAAAGTGAAAATGAACAATAGATTTTTATTTTCTTCTTTCCCATACTGTTTCTAATAAAAAGGAGTTAGCACTGTAAAATGGAAAGTGTTTTCACCTGCATATGTCCATTCTTCATCTCTCTTACTGCACCTGTGAATACAAAAATTAGATGATGGAAACTCAGTTTTTTAAAGAATACTGTTCTTAATTCTGTCCCAGTAGGGATATTGTGTGAGTGCATATACTTCTGCACATATTTTATTACTTCTCTATACACACATATATACACACAGGCATATACCCACAGAGACATATCCTCTATGTACACTGAGAATAAAGAAAAAAAATAGGCATAAATCAAATTCTTGCATGCCTATTTGACTGATAAAAATACCATTTGTTTACAGAGAGCTTTGGTTAGATGAAATAAAAGTTTAATTAAGTGAAAGTATGCAAACAACTACTCATTTTAAAAATTATTTATGAAGTTTATCAAATTAATCTCTAAAACTTCTCCAAGTCCCCCTGTAATATTTCTCTATTAAGATGTTCTTTACTCCCACTTCTGGCTAATTAATGTAGATGCAAAAGAAGAACAGACCAGTCCCTCTGGTCACAGCACATCTACCTGCCACAGCTCATTTTTCTGCCATCTATCATCATTCTTTATTTATAGATCTGAGGTCGTTTTAAATCCACATGACATTAGGTCCTTCTATGAAGGGTGTTTAGATAAATAAAGATGCAGATAGTTGAGACTTTGAAAAGACCTTTGTCTGAGTTCAGAACCTACTTTAGAAATACATAAAAATGCTACATGTGGGACCATCCTCTCTTCCAAAGAGCCTTAAATATCAGCTGACAAAATCTTATCACCTCCTGTTTTTGACAACTTAATGTATTTTTCTCTCTTGCTTGTTCCTGTCACATATTTGCAAAGCCATCTCTTCTTTCTCTCCCCTCCTTTTGCCAGTGCCTGTTCACCTGGAGAGCTACCTGCCCTTCTGCTTTCTGCGCCAGCCTTTAACATTCCAACGCTCAAGTGACTGTCCTGCTATGATGTCAGATCAACTTAATGTTTGCAAAGCTTCATGGTGATGCTCTTTCCTGAACAATTAACTGCGTTAACTGTAAACCTTTCTTTTGCCCTCTGCAGTAATGTGCAATAAGAAATCATTGCAAACATTTAGGCTCACAGGTTAATTAAAAAAAAAAAAAAAAAAAGCAATGCTGGATATTGTCCACATACAAATTGTTGGTCAAAAGAAGAATAGTTGAAAACAACCAATTAAAAAGCTGTATAAAAACCTGAGTCTCTATCTGCACTGACTTTCACAGCTAACCAGGTCACCCAGACCCATCATTTTGCACCTTCACAGTATCCAACAAGATGACTGTATGACACACCTTATTTCTCTGGTGTAACTTTGAAGCACAAGCATCCTAGAGAACGTCCCATGGAGCTGCCAGTTACTATGCTGATGGAAAAATTATTTCACCTTAATTCCCAGACACAAAAAAGCCCAGACAACTCACAAATCCTGAAAGAACCAGACCTTTTCCAAGGGACAGATAAACATGTGAATCAAACTTAAAAACGAGAATCAACAAGCGTATTAAAGTTGTCTGTGCTAGATTGCTGCAGGAAGACAGGGTTTTGTAGAAGAAAGGAGGCTAAAACTCCAACTCATGTTAAAACAAAATCCTGGAGCTCCACCCTGCTTTTGCTCCCACCACCATTTCCCAGCTTGCCCCTGCTCCTCTGCCATAGATCATCTCTCCATTGGAGTGGTTTCTTTGCAGCTCACTTCACAGAGATGTCTCCTTCAAAGATGTAACAGAGAGGCCATCACACAAAAATGACTGCAGTTTCAGGCTTCATTAACCGTTTGTGGATTTAGTACTGATGTTCTGGTAGGCACTCTGCTTACTAAACCACTTCATTTATTGGATGCTATTCCAGCTAACACAATGAAATATGTCACCAGGCACCTCTTTCAGAATAGTTCAACCTAAGATAGAAGAATGAATAATAGGTGGAAGAGGCGCAAGTGATTCACACAAACTTATGAAAACATTTTACGTGGCTTTTGTTTCTCAAAACTAGGGTTTCAATGGTTTTATGTCATCCTTCTGTTTCTTTCCTTCTACTCTTGAAAGAAGATAGTATACCATGAACCACCAAACGTGACCTTAGGTGGATGATATGAAAAATATGTAAAGAAAAGTAGTTCCTCCAGGAATAAATATAATTGGAGCAACCTCAGAGCTTCTCCACCTCTCACCAGAGCTTCTCTACCTCTCACCATCAGTTGGAGGAACTGAACTGTCTAGCCACATAGATCCATCCTGTATTTGTTACTTGCAGGAACCTCAGCCTCACTATAGTGCTCAGGCCCATTCCTTCCCTTCAGTCTGCTGGAAAAGTTTTTGCAATCTGTCAGGAGCCAAAAAAAAAAAAAAAA
>VZRZ01008555.1:1862047-1903242 GCA_013398175.1 Climacteris rufus
AAAAAAAAAAGAGCCTAAAACAACAACAAAAAAAACCCAAACCAAACTTCAGCTGTTTCTTAATGTTTAATTAACAAGGGACTGAGAATCAGGCCTCAGCACTTTCAGTCTGAATGGGTGACCTGCCCAGTCACAGCCGGTGGTCGCTGGAACACAGAGATCCTCCGTCTGGATGTATCTCATAATAAGGCAGCCTCAGTCAGCTATAGGAAGTGCAGCCAAACACATGCTCATGTCAAAAATAGAAATTTGTCTGAGTAGTGTGTTGGCACTGCTTTGACAGGTATACGATTTATAAACTATTCCTCGAGGGGAAAAGGAAGGCAAATTGTTTAAACAAAAGTGTCAGTACTTTCATCACCCTCTTTCCTGGACAGTGTTTTCTGACCCATTCCAGCACTCTCTGATACTGAAGCGCTTCTGAGAAGCTTCTGTCTCTGAACAAAGTTGGGGGCTGTGTTTCTGGAAGTGAAATTATAACTTTGAAGAGAACTGAACCCCCCTGGGCAGATAAAGTGATATGCCATAATAAAAAGGGAGAGACACAGCTACATTTTGGCTTGAGTCTCCCGAACTTAGTGCAGTTGCCTGCCATCAGCAGAGGCTGTGTGTCACCAGTGTTGGTGGGCACTAGCATCTCAAGCTCAAGGAGGAGGAAAAGGAGATTTGACCATGCTCGCTCTTCACACATCATCCCCTGCCTGCAGATGCTGGTCTGGCCCAGTGGGGTGGCACCTGCACTCAGGCATGACTAGACACTGGCAACAGCCACCTAAATCTTCACCATTCAGTGACATGCTTCTGCAGAGGGCCAGGAGCTGCACTCCTCTTTGCTGTAGATCGATTTGGCTTATTCTTCTCTTAAGGGTCTTCACTGGATGTACACATAGGAACTGAGCTAAAGTGACCATAAGGACTTTGTTCAACCACAGTGGAAGAGAGCTGGGAGCTGGAAGGATCGTACACCTCCAAAGAGAGCAGTCAGACTTGTCTCAGCAGCACTGAGACTTGGGAGCCAGGCAGTGCCTCATGGCCTCTGGCTAAATTCCCATTTGGCCTTGGGACTTGGACTCTCAGTTTTGGATCCCACCTTGTGAACTACTTTTTTCCATTTTCCTTTTTCACATCTCTTTGGTGGTTTCCCAGAACCCCACACACAGCAATGCCTTGGCAGTGAGAGCAGGGATGGACCTGGCTGTTTGCTAAGGGATGGACCTGGTTGTTTGCTGAGCACTGTGCTGCCTCCTAAAGTCTGTTTGTCCCTTGGAGAGAGTGTGCAGGCACACAGACATGGCTGACAGGCAAAGCCAAGCCCAGAGTGTTCCTGTGAAAAACTTGGTCTCTGATAAAAGTGTGAAAATGGAGCTTCCCTGCAGAAGTGGAATTTACCTGAATCAGCCTTTCACCTCTCTCTGCAGTCAGTTGGAATAGAAAATATCTGCAGTGGTGCTTTGGGACTCTTTCCCAAGGCAAAATGGATACCTCGGAGATAATCAACATTGTGCTTCATCCCCCAAGCAAACACATCTAAATAGCAGCACATTGTAAAGCATTGACTTCTATTGTCAAGGTTGCCTACTGTAATTCCAATTGCCATCAAAGAGCTTTTGACATTTTATCTCCGTCAATGGAGATAAACATTTTGTGCCAATTAACTCAATTAAAATGTTGTGCATTACAATAACAATTAACAGCTCCAGGTCTCTGCAAAATCCTGTTTACTAAAGCATTTTTTGCTAATCTGTGACTATTCTGAAGCTTGAAGCTTGTCACCTTGTGCTGCACTGCCCTCTTTGGCCTCTTTTACAGTGAAAAGTTAGGTTGTTTTACAAAAACATAATCAACTTGATGTGCCCTCTGCTTCAAACATACAGCTGGAGACATCCATAGAAGATTAAGGGATATAGGTCACTACTTTTCAAAACACAGAAGAGATTTAGGAGTCTTTCATCAAGACTTACACTTCTAGATAACTTAGCTGCATTGGCAAATCATATCCTTACTCCGAGAACTCCATTTAACCTCAATAGTATTTGTGCCTCTTGTCCCCCAGCTGTGTGCAACGCCTCCAGTCACGTTTAATGGCATGTCACGTGTCTGTCACCTCTGCCTGCAGTATTATTCATGACAAGCAACATGACATAAAGGAAAACTAACTTAATCTACCCTTGGATGGGTTTCACATAGGGGAAGCATATTAATGTGTCCCAGCCCTGCCAGAATTTTATAAATTGCATAAACCAAATACACGGACTTTGACTTAAGGGCAAAATCTTTACTAATCTATAACTTCATTGACTATGATGTGAGCCTTGATTAAGAAATAGCTGTGATTTTAAGTCTCCATAGCTACATCTGATTTTGATGGATTAGATGGTCATATTCATAAACCTATTCAGTCACTATCAAGCATTAACACTTGATTCTGCTGCCTGCTCTGAACAGAGGCACCATAATGTTATGCTGATGACTGCTCAGCTTCCACGGTCAAAGTGTACTAAAGGGGCCTACTACTTTCAAAGTATTTTAAACTGTAATCCATATGATTTTGATTGAAAGTCCTGTGTATGATTCATGAACACGATCTACTACAGCAGGACATGATTTTATTTACATAAGGAGAGTAAAATGCTCCAAAAAAAACCCTGAAAAATCAAAAGGTGATAAAACCAGTGGGGAGAGATGAGAGTTGCCACGAAGTCGGATCACATTAATATAAAAGATGCTTAAGTCTTCTACTCAATTTAAATATACATTTTTAAACTATGAGCTAGTTAACACATTTATATGCATATATATGTGTATAATCAATAGCAGGAAATTGCAAATTACAGCTGAATAGGAAGTAGCTGATTGGGACAAAAAGTTAAAAAGCAAGAGACTTAAACAGTGTCCCTTAGCCTTTATCTCAGCAGCTTAGTTACACATTCAAATAGGCTCAGTTCCAAAAGATCTAAGTATAATTCAGAGATATTTAATTCAGTTGGATTCACCTTTAAGCAACTTTATTTATTTGCATCTTCTAAATTATTATCATTTATATGTTTTGCAGTGTAGTTTCCTCTGTGCTCTCATTTATACATAGGGCAGTTCCTTTAATTGTAAAACAAACAAACAAACAAACACTCCATAAAACCTTATTTGTATTTTCACTTGCCATTTCCTCTGAGCACTTCCCACCATAATGCTGTTGCAAGTCCTCTACAGTTACCACAGTATTGCCACAATATTTTCTACATCCTGTGTAGATGCAGGGGGAAATAATTCACATTGGCTGCAGATCCATAGGCTCACATGTGCTTAGCATTAATGTAAAATCAAGGACACATAAAATCATATAATATTAAACTTAGTTATAACATACAGCCAGTTTCCAATGTTAATATCCACTACATGTGCCTAACATATTGAATTAAAATATATGTATATATATAAACAATGTGGAAGACATATCTGAGCATATATTTGGAAATACACATGCTGACAGATTTATAAACGTGCATATATGAAAATATACCTGCTCATGTACAAAGTGAGGTTATAGAATTTTATTAAAAACTTTGTAATTGTCAAGCATTTTGCCAAACTCTGCTATTATACAAGAAAACCCAAAAGACAGTGGAGTTGAAGGGAGGAAGGTTGGAAAAGTAGTTAAGGCTAGTTCTGAATGAAGGAATGCCTCAGGGTATGATTTCATTTGTCTTTGTACTAATGGGTTTATGGCTTTCTTTTTAAACAGCCAGCTGGGGCCGGGGAAGGGGTGGGGAGGTGTAATCCCGCTTCCTGCCCTCCCCATCTGCCGTGAGCCAGCAAGGGGCTGGGGGCGAGGGGCCGCTGCCTGTCCCCTCTGCCTCCTCCTGGCAGCTGCCCTTCCTGCGCGGCTGTCCCTGCTGCTGTCCCCGCTCCCTGCCCACACCCGGGACAATCCCAGCACTCAGCCACCGGCCTAGGGAAAGTCCCAGGTCAGAGCTGTGCGGGACACAAGATGACATGTGCAGAAGAACATCTATCAGGGGATTTGTGGCCAAGGGGAGGATACGTGACACGCTAATGTCTGCCAGGTCATGGGCGACACAGCGCACCCCGCTCAGCATTCCTGGCCCCGGCTGAGTTACCCTGGATCTGTGCGGGAGCATTATCTTCCGATTTTTACTTTTTCCTTCCCTACATTCGTGGAGGGCCCAACTCACCCCATTCCAAGCATTGCTCTGCCTATGTAGGCTGTAGGCATGCTGTTTTGCTAATCTGCATGAAAGTGCCTGGCTATGGAAGGGAAACAGCAAGACATCTTATCTTTGAAGGGATCTTGAGGCCTTTTGAGTTTACTGTTGTTGCAGTCATTATTGTTTAGCATATCCTTGAAGGTTTGGTCTGAGGGACAGCTGGTGGGAATGCAATTTAGCTTGTTAAAATGCAGCAATTATTTGAATATACACCAAGCAGGAAAGCAGAGGCAGAATGAATTTCCTCTGTTAAAGTGTTACAATATGGGTCTTCTTGGGGGAAGGAAAAAAAAAAAAAAAAAAAAAAAAAAAAAAGAGAAAAAAGAAGAGAAATATAATCTGGAGAAAGAGCATCACAAAAATAAATTCAAGTACTTTCAGGCCTGGAAGCAAATTTTTGTGTTGCTGTCTACGTTGTTCAGCTACAGCGTAAATCTAGTTTATTCTTAAAAGTTTTGTGTGGAAGAGTGAAGTGAAAGAGAAGCATAGACACAAACAACCCCGATTTTGTCAGGGGGTGACTGGCAAAATCTCTGGTGTAAACATGGATGCTTCTGTAGTGTGCTTATTCACTTGGGAAGGCTCTTGCTGGTATTAACCTGATGTTTACCAGCATAGTGTGTCAGTACTATGTACTTGCAAACACAATTGCAATAGCAGCAAATCACATCCAGCTCAGATGGAGCCTTGGAGTGACCTTTATAGTTCAGAATTAGAAACAAGAATGCCACAAGCAGCAGGATTATCATGGTGGATGAGTGCAGAGCACGGTGCAAGGCAGTTACAGACCAGTGATTCCTAATCCCAAAGTCACACTCCACTGGCAAAGCCCAGTACAATTGCCCCATCAAAAATTTTGGCTGTGAGTTGTGCAGGGCTAAATTGAAGACTTCTGCACCTCTGCCTGTGATCTTGGGGCTGCAGAAACAAGCCAGGACCATGGCCTCCTGAGTGTGTTGGCTGGAGGAGGATGGAACTGTCAGCAGAGTATCTGCGGGCAGGGAGAGCAGCCCAGGGAGGGTGAGCACAGGGCAAGGGTTTTCTGAACACTGCTGCTTTTCTGAACAGAGACCTATAGGCACAGTAGAGGACACGGCGCTTGGCCTCACACAATCACACTCAAAGGATATGGAAATTATGTCTTTCCTGAATGCAGTCTATCTGCTCTGGTGGGATTAGAAAATGTGTGGAAGGCCTGCCTTGGTGCAAAAAGGCTAACACATCCTACCAGTGTCTGGTGGAGCCTGTGTGGTGCCCTTGAGTGCTTGCCAGTTTAGATGCAATCCCTACCCATACCCTTCCTGAAGGCCACTAGCTCTGCTTGCTTCCTTTCACTGGCCAGAAGCCAAATGTCGCAATTTGGTTAAAAGAATCAAGGAAGACCTCCTATGGGGCTGGTTACTGAAACCCAGAAATATCACTGTTGTGAAGTGGAGAGGGCTAGTTGTTACCAGATCAGCAGCACATATCTGCTAACGTTGCACATTTCTCTGCATCAGGCATCATTGACATTTTATCCACTGATTTGTAATAACTCTTTCAATGCCACGGGCCTGCCACAATTGTTTCACTAGCACCTCCCCTCAAAAAATCGTGTGCTAAATCAGAGGCTGACATGTTAGAGCCAGTGATCCCCTTTCATAGCTTGTGGCATTTCTCACCTGTGAAGTGCAGCAATCTGCTGCTTTCCAATAGTATTCCAGTTAAATTGCATCCGGAGCAGCTTGCCACGAAGGGGTTAACACTGCAGCAGCCTTGCTTGGTGGATCAAATTCTTGCAAGAGCAAGGCTCTCCTTGCTTTGTTCTTTAGTGGTATGTATTCAGTAAAAGCGGCCTTAACACTGGGATTTGTTGTCCTCCTTCCACCAGCACCCTTGCTCTTCTGCCTGAATTCAAGGCAGCACAGCTTCAGCAGGGCTCCCTGTTTGCACATCAGAACAATCTCACCCTTTCACGGTGTCCCAGCAGCAGCTTCACACCAGTAGACTCTGCCCCTTCGGGGCCCCGGGTCAGGGACAGCAGCAGCCACTGCCACTTCTCTGCTATCAGGCGGGACAGGAGGAATGTGCCTGGCCTTGTCACAGAGGAGGGAAGCACTCTGCAAGAAATCTGAACAGATGCCACTTAGCTGGCTCAGAAATGGCTCTTCAGTTGCTAGCTATTGCCCAAGCAGTCTGTCCAAGCATCCAGTGCTCATCCCAAATCACTCGCATACCAACAGCTTTGTCTTTTGTGATCTGTACACACTATTGGCATCTTTATTTAATACCTCATTCAAATATTATGCAAAAATGGTCCAGATCATTCTCTGGCACTGGGTCCTGCAGGCAGGGGATAGCCTGCAGCTGTGCCACTGAGCTCTGCCAGGCCCAGCCCTACATGGTCACATCCTCACCAAGACTGTGTTCTCCCTCACCCGCTCTGGCTTCTTGGCATTTCTTTGCTATTAAGACCACAACAAGAGACTCCTGAGTTTGCAGCAGTCAAAAGTTTTCTAATGTTTATCACTTGGAGCAAATTTTCTTCAGCTGGAACTCTCCCTGTCTTATGGCATGTCCTTAAAAATAAAGGAATTAATAACATCCTATCTCTGAAAATGTTCAAGGCCAGGTTGGATGGGGCTTTGATCAGGCAGGTCTCCTGGAAGGTGTCCCTGCTCATGGCAGGGGGTTGGAACCAGATGATCTTTAAGGTCCCTTCCAATCCAAACAATTCCATGATTCTATGATATCTTTGCACCTGTGCCAGACATAGGATGCTCTCTGTGGAGAAGCTATTAGTAAACTGAGTCACAGCTGGGAGTGGAAGGTGCCTGGGATATGCTCTCTGTGGATGCTCTCTGTGGAGAAGCTATTAGTAAACTGAGTCACAGCTGGGAGTGGAAGGTGCCTGGGATATGCCCCAAAGCTCTTCAGGGGTGTCAGCACATGGCAGGGATCCTGGAGAGGCTCCTTGGCTACCCAGCCCTGCTCTGCTGGTGTGATCACCAACAGAGCATGGAAGTCAATGCTCTCAACAGCAAGTACTTTCAAAACTTAAAAAACATTCAGGTAACCATCTGGCCAAATATCTGAGAAGTTGCAATGGAGTGTGGTTAAGGACTTTAAAGCACATAGAAGTTTGCAAAATTGAGGACTTTTTGGGAGCCTCCTTTGAGAAAATAGACTGTCCAGGCAATTTTCACATATATGTCCCCAGAGTAACAAAATATGCCTCATTCCCCTGGACAAAAGGCACTGAAAATGGCCCCTACAATGGCCCACACTGTCCCAGGAAAGCAACTTGGGTTGTCCTCAGAGAAACAGAAGAAAGCAGGTGCACCACCATAACCTAACAGAACTGTGTAAACACAGCAGGACTTCGACAGGGGAGGGGACAGTCCCACTCCCCCTTCTATCACCTGCTGTTTACCTGCACTAAATCAGGAGGGCAGGTCTATGTCCTTTTTCAGGCCTGTACAATCCTTAAGAACCTGTTCAAGCACCCTGCTATCAAACCCCAAAGTGTTTCAAACTGCTGGCTTTGCTCTCTGCAAGGCAGGGGCAAAGGGGGAGGCTGACAGGACTTTGGCTCTGTCCTGAAACAAGCCCGGAAGACAACATTTTAGGGACCCTGAGGCACTGGTTTTAAAGTCAGACGTCTAAATATCTTCTAGCAGGAAAGCCCATTTGAAGGAAAAGGGGCAATAATCACAATTGTGTCATCAACATTCCTTTCAGTGTCCAAACCAATTTCCTTTTGCATCCTTCCTATTAGCATTCATTCACTGTGAGCATTCTTGTGATTTTTTAGTAAAAAACAACTTATGGATTGGACTGGTATAAGCAAATATTTGAGCCCTTTAACTTGATGTGCATTTTGAACTCAAATTACAAGTGTTTTTCTCACACAGGCCTGACAGAAGTTCATAGTGACCAAGAGTCCATGATCAGCCAGAACCTTTCCCTTGTATCAGCAATCAATGGCTTATGCAGAAACTGAAGGTTACAAGGAACCAGCTGCAGAATTATCCATCAAATAATTCATGGCCTTGAACAAGTTTAATGACACATATCTCATCCATGTTTAAATTCAAGTTTCAATAAAACTAAAGCATTGCAACTGGGTACACATGGAAAATAATGATTCCTCTTTAACAGGAAATTCCAAGGTTTCAAGAAAAAACCTAAACATTTTCACAGCTTTCAGGAAAAAGACACAGTGTTGTTAGACTGGCTCCCTAAATCACTGTCTTTACTACTCAGAGGTGCATTTTTCAACAAATACTCTCTTAAGTGGGTAAAAAGAAGGAGCTTTTATGTTTCAGCAAATTCAGGATCTTTCTTTAGTGTCCCAGAATGATCTAGACACAATAATGTAAATATCTGTTTTTTCATAGCTTCCTGTAACAAGCAGCCCAAGGCTTCCCTCAGGCCCATCAGCTGAATATACCTTGTAGTTGCAAGGATGATCAATTCTGCCCCCCCAGAAGTATGAGGAAGAAACTTGAAGGGGTTAGACACCACACCAAATCTCTTTTTTTGCATTAGAGCTTTGACTCTATTGTTTGCATTAGAGCTTTGACTCCATTGGCTCTGCAGCATTTTTACCTCCTTTTTCATCAATTGCTTCTGATGAATTTAAGATTTGCTATCATGCAGGCTACAGATTTAGAACAAATAGCCCTTTCATTTAGTTAATACCAGCAGCATAGCTATAAAGTTGTAATAGTTTACGGCTTTCAGGACATAACCTGCAACCACAGACAATACAAATTATATTACACTGTGTTTTATTGCTCTTTGAGGCCCACTAAGAGGCTCAATGCTGTTTCATAGTCCAGAGTAGCAGCAATTCTTTATTCTTTTTAACACACAGCTGAAAAATACTCTATTTGTTACAAAAATGGTGCGTTTGTTTTTTTGTGGGTCTGCCCTCAAAAATGCGTGTAGTTCCCTCACCGTAGGCTGCAAACAGCACTCTCCATGCAATTAAAGGGGACCATACATGCACAGGGAGAAATGTTGCCTTCCACAGCACTGTCTGCACAGAGTCTCCATTTTGAAAAAGAAACAACAAACCACACTTCGATAATCATTTGCAAAGACATGACATCTGAGAAGACAAAAACCTCAGGAATTGCAATTCCTTCCTAAAACGCCCCTTGTTTTTTCAGGTTGTGTGTTCAGATGCTGGAAGAATCATAAAGGCTGCTGGCAAAGCTTCTTAGCCCTGCCCCTTCCTCTCTGGGCCTAAGGCTGGGTGCAGAGTGAAGCAGAAAGGAGTCGCCATGTTTTCTTTAAATTAAGGGACTAAATAAAAAATGAAGGTAATAGAGCTTCAGGAATTGCAAAGGACCAGAGGGAGTGGGTGAGCACAAGCCAGTCCTGCCTTTTAAAATGTGAAGAGGCCATGTACTTGTTCCTGCTGCACCTGCTGCCCGTGCAGCGCTATGCTATGGCAGAGGCCGGCAGTCCGATCTGCATATCAAATAGCTGATTTGTAGATGAGGTCATTCATTTTGTGGCCGTATGTTTGCTGTGGTGGGGATGGGCTGTTGCCTAGCAGTGGGCCACAAAGTCCCAGCAGGTTTCTTGAGTCAGCAGCCATCCTCTTCTCCCCTCACCACTCCCCTGCCCTCACTGCCAATTCAAACCCAGTTTTGACCTTAATAAATAAAGCTCCAAAACGTTTGACTCGTTCCTAAGTTCAAAGCACGGGTGATGTGCTGTGAATTGACAGCTTCCTTTGATGCTGCATTGGTTTGGTGACTCGATAAGCAAAATACAGACCCCGAAACCTTGGTACCACGTGAATGGAGGGATGATGGATAGCGCCTGGCTGCAAAAACACCCTCCGAGAAGCTGGGGCTGCTTTGGTGCCTGGGTAGGCTGCTCCACTGCTAAAACATGGAAGACGGGATTAAAAGATCAGCACCACATTTATTTAAGTATTTAAACACGTCAGAAGTGGTTTTGTAAAATTTCAGCTAGTTTTCTTGTATGACTCTCAGGGAATCAATTATGCCTTTCCTGTTGATTTTGACAGCCGCTTCACATTGGGCAACGTTCATTTGAAACACTTTTTAAGAGGTATTTTCTTCTTTCAAAAGCAGCTAAAACTACTTACTTGTTACGTACTGCACACCAAGCTGGTGGAAACAGAAAAAGAATCAGTCACCCTTTCAAATTAGAAAGAGAAAAAAAGAAGCAGGGCAAAGAAGATGAAAACACTGGAGTACAAAGCTGCCTTTAGAAACTGCAATACATATATGTTGTCACCAATTGGTGTCTGATAAGTTGGCAGAAACTGCAGTTTAAGTGCTTTTATTTTAGGAGTGATCTGCTGACAAAAGACACATGTGCAAACCATGCCATTTAGATGAAGGAGTCATATTCACTTTTTGCAAAGTACAATTTATTTATTTTTTCCAGATTATACTGTTTTCTAGGAAGAAAGGAGTACAAAGACCCCTCAGCCCTAAAACAAAACCAAACATCTCAGCACAAATTGGAGCCTTGATAGCTCAAAGCAAAAGCCTCACAAACATCTATTAGAAGCAGGAAATGTCTAATGGAAAACTTACAAACATCTGATACATGAAAGGGAAGGCACAAAACAGGAAAGCAGAGGCATGAGCAGCTAATTGCTGTAGATTCCTCACAACATTCGCTGAAACACAGCAAGACACATCAGCCAGCTCCACAGCACTGGGGTATACAACCACCATTAAAGTATTAGTAAGAACATTTGGAAAACGAGCACTTAAAAAAACGCTAATACTTTAGACAGAATGAAGTTGATTATGCTTGTGACTGAATTTACAAGGATATTTTGAAGGTGGCCAGAGGCATCCTGGCATGATGTTTATCCTCTAATCCCAGTTACAAAAGCTTGCAAAAAGAATAATTTTTTTTTAAGTATGATTATTATTCACACTGAAACCTAGGTGTAAAAGCAAGATATACTTCTTGCCAGATATTGCATGCATATCCAAACTTGCAGCTGAAACTTGCATTTAGCGTAAACTCTGATCTGTCTAAGAAAAATATGAAGTTTTGAGCAATATCAATGCATTATGCTGGAACGTGGACATGCAGCAAATACAGGGCACTTATTCTTGCCCCTTGTAAATGCCTGCTGCTTGTCTGATTTGAATAAAGTTATGCCTACTACTGTCAGAACTGAATTTGGCTCATGGTCTTCATGCAAATTGCCACTTGCCTGAATGTGTGCACCATATTAAGAATGCAAATATGTTTGGACGAGATGATTGTTCCTTTATTTGTTGTACACCCTAATTCACAAGGAGCTGAATCAGAGTAGTTTTGGTGTGTGCAAGAAGGCAGACTCAGACAAAAATACATTAAACTGTTTGCAAATAAGTTAATTATGTCAATACATCTGATCTTAAGAGTCACCCTTTCTGATGTTATATGTTTTCTTGAACATAGCCAACAGAAAAAAGCCAAAATCCTGTTTAAAAAAAATAATTACTCTTCAGGACATGAAATGAAGTACCTTCTTCGCACATACTGCAAATGCGCTTATGTCCAGAGTTCCAGTATTTCCTATCTCTGATGTTTTGAGCTCTGAAGACAAGAATGTACCATTTTATTTTTGTCTGAATTTCAACTCACAGTCATTCTGTGAAGTTAATCGCTTGTATTTGTCTATTGGAAAGGCATCCAATGTTGAGCTGAAGACATCTGAAAATCTAAAAAACAATCCGTCGTTTATACGTTTATAATTTGTTTAAACGAATGATAACCATACCCATTAAAAATGTATATCCCATCTCTCATTTGAATTTCTATGATATACTTTTTCATTCCTTCTCACTTCCAGCTGTTATTCTGGATCTTTGCCAACCCTTCTGTGAGGCACTTCAAAAAAAAAAAAAAAAAGTAAAAATTAACATTTGAGAAAAGAGAAATTAAAATAAAAACCCCATACAGTAACGTTTTCTAGATTTCAGAAATAAAAGCTAGCTGCAACTACAAAATTAATTCAATGAAAATGTATATTTTTATTTTGCTTTCAATTTTTCTTGTTCATGTTTTAAAAAGTATTCTAAATTTTTGAGAAGGAAAGCCCTAAAAATTAATTACACCTTATTTCCTAATGAAAAAAACAACCAAACAAAAAACTACACCAAATCAAACCAAACCAAATGCAAGTAAAAAACCCCAAATTTTTGTGCCATATTTTCAGAGCATGCTATTCTTTCCTGTGGGAAAATTCACACATTCCTTACACTGAGATATTAAGTTTGAACTTTCAGTCATTTAATTAATTCTCAATTCAACAAAGCATTTAAGCATGTTTTTGAAGCACAAAGCACTTAAACACATTCTTATTCTGTCCCTGAATAGGGGCAGAGTGCTGAATCACACTGGGAGCTCTGAGAGCAGAGCCCAGAGCAGCCTGACAGGGCCACAGAGCTGCAGGGCTTTCGCTGGTTTGATTCCCCAAGAAGGGGTATGGTAGTGATTACATCATACCCAGAATTAAAGCCAGGCCTAGTTTGAAAATGCTAAACTTTTTGCAATCCTATATAATGTCGCAAATTTATAATACAAAACTGAAAACATATGTATGCCATATAAAAATAAAAGACAAAATAATCCATTGGGGGGTTATATTTGCCCACTTTTGACAAGTATAAAATAAATATATTAAACAATAATCTGATAAAGCCTTATGTTATAACTGTGCAACTAGACTTTCTCTGTGTTTTGGATATACGGGACATGAGAATGTAGGTAAATTAAATTGTGTACACACCCAGACAGAAAAGTTCACAATTTAGGCTTCCAAAATCTGCAAGGTACCTGAGGGATAAATGCCCATGAAAATACACACACACACTCACACACGTACAGAGTTCAGGTGAATCACAATAACGTCTTGGAGAATCAAGTAAAAAGATTATGATACGTACCAAACAGATATCATAAACACATTTTCAGTTAAATTAGCAATAAGATTACCCTATATTTTCTAACTTTTACATTAAAGTTTATATCAAGAAGTCTATTATTTGAAACAATAATTTACTTCATCATCACTGGGTGTTCAGAAATATTTTAAAATTTACATTGTATGCTAAAATAGTAATATTGGCATTTCTGGCTATTTCGTACAATATTTGTGTCTAAAATAAGCCTGTCTGAAATTTAAACAATCTGTCTTCTGCTTCCAAGACTCCCTGTGATATCAGCAAGGAATGTAGGCTTCACCCATTTCTGGGTAGCCTTTTCAACAAACACCTTTAGCAATGCTAGAGGTAGCAGTCAGTTCTCTACAGAGATAAGCACTTAGCTATTGAAGAAAGCAAAGAATGAATGGGATTCCTAAGAATTTGGGACCTGCCTCCCTGCCACAATGCCATGTTGGTTTACGCTGCTGTAGACTACTGTAACCCCCGAAAAAAAAGTTCAACTGGGCTGCTTAGTGTTGCATTCACTTTCTGCATGGCAGTTCTTTAATGGTGTTTCTTTGTATTGTTTCTGTGTAAAGCTTTAAAAATTGCAAATCTGACTTACTTTCTACATACTGTTTCCATTTCTCAAGAGCCAAATTCTGAAAAGAATAGATTATACCCATCATTTCAGGTAATGTTCATTCTGAGCAAAAACAACAGAAAGCAGATAAATACTGTTTTATATTTTTGCAAAAAAAAATTTTCTATAGTGAAATTTAAAATATATATAAACACTGTTTACAACTGGAAAAGGGGATTTCTAATGCAACCCGACAGAAAAAGTCTGTTTACCCAAACTGAAATTCTCTGTTTCATTTTAACAAAACAGTAAAACATTTTTTTAAAATAAAATGTTTTTAAAAGACAAATGTTTTAAAATATTGTGAAATTCTATTGCACAATGGCTTGAAGCAGGAAGAAAGGAACCTGTGTACGTTTCATCTAAGCAGGGCTGCTGAAGCCTGAGGAAGGGGGGATTGTGCTTACGCAGAGGAGGCCGCCCATGATGCATCCACGAGCGGGAGATGTCAGCCATTTTCCAGCACACTCTCCCCAAACGCAGGCTGGAGCTGCCCTCGCTCCACCATGTCAGCCCATCTGCTTGTCTCCTGGCCCTGAGAGCGCCTCCACTCACACAAACATCCTCTGGCTTACTACAGGCATATAAAAAAAAAAAGGTTTCTTTAGAAGAGAAGCAAATGAAGAAGAGGAAAAAAAAGATCATATTTTCCAAAGAAGACAAAGAAATGTGAAGCTCATCCTGCCTGCCTTGCTTGAGAAAGCTGCTCTGCATTCAGGGGTTAGCCTGGGTGGAGAATGATGCTGTTGTCTCACAAAGGACTCATGTTGAGCTGAATCTTTGATTACAGGACAAGTGCCTGCATTAGGCCCCTCATTGCGCTCACATTCTGCTCCTGCCATTGGTACAAAATTTCTGAGTGATCTCTTTGTGAATAAGGACCCCAACTGAATCAAAGATGAGCTCTGTCCTTGCCACTTGTCCTCCCCCTCATATTTTTCCATGAGCACCCCTTTTCTCTTTCCCTGCTCCCCCTCTCTCTGATCCCCCTCTCCCTCTGTTCTTTCACCTGGTAAGGAAAAGGAACTGCTATGGATCTAAAATAAGATCTAATGAATGGTAAACCCTGAAAATAGAGGTAGAGGTGCCTTTTGGTGTGTTTTAAACTTCCCCCTCAAATTCAGTTGTGTTCCTTACACAAATGGTGCATAACCTCTTGCTTTTCTTAATAGGATTTATATGTGTAGTCACTCTGCACACCCTGCCACACCAGAGACAGGACTCCAGAGCTGCTGCCGTAACCATGGCCACTCCTCATTCACCACTCTTGGCAAATTTCTCATGGTGTAAAAGACAGTGGGAAGGAGAGATGCATCAGCAGATGCACAAACATGATAACTCTGTGTCTCTCTCAGCAAATCACCATGTGCCTAAAACCCATTGAATTTGTAGGTATTATCCAAGAATGCTCTTTTAACAAAATCACCTCTCAACATCTGCAGTGTGGAAAACAAAGCAAATATATAATCAACCTAGATTAAAACCCAGCTTCAGCCAAATGTCACACAGGCTTCACGCGGGCTCTGGAAGCTGGATTTTTTATGCATCTGCCCAAATTGAAAAGGTTATTTCGCTGTCTTCAGGATGACTCTTGAGCTGAAGGCAGAGTGGAGGGTGGCTGCCCTGAAAGAAGGGGAGTTGCTAGGAGATAAGTCCAAGATTTCAGACAGCATTGGTTGGAGTTATCTCTAATTGACAGCTGCTTACCCTAAGGGTCTAATTCTAACCTTGAGACCAAAACCATAATGAGAGGGCAGCTTTCCTTCACCCCTGTTTTCTAGCCAGGGCAAGGAGATTACTGCAGGCCTGTTCTTCTCTGGTTTTTGTTATGCTTCTTTTCATGGGGCTGCCCTGTGAGGCTCAGAGCCTGCTGTGCTTTCTGAGCCTATAGTTTGCATCAGTGAGCCCTGTCTGATTCATACCACCTGAATAAACTTGCTCTTACAGTTAAGACAGTCTCACTTTTTCTTTTTTTTCTTTTTGAAAGGGGGAAAGGTGAAAAGAAATTCTCTTAAACATAAAATGATTTAAAGACTTATTTTTTTTTAAGTAGATACTTTAGTGTGCAGTCTATGTTTAACCCTTTTTCAGGGGGACTTAGACTGTCATTGTTAGTTTTAAATCAAGTCCACGCTGTTAGCAAGTTGCTGTTATTTAGGACTCAAAACCAAACAAAGAGAAACATTCAGAGAAAAGAGATTAACAGAGTCAGGAAAATAAAGTGGGGTAGATTTTAGTTTTGGGGGTTTTTTTGGCCTTTTTTTTGTTTTGTTTTGTTTTGTTTTTTGCTTTTTTTTGTTTTTTTTGTTTGTTTTGTTTTGTTTTGTTTTAACTGACTAGGCTTGCTGGGATATTTATTTATTAAAAAAATCTTTTTGAAACCTTCAACTTGTATTTTGATCAGAACTTTCTTATAAATAGTGGAACAGTATACAAGAGCCCTAACTAAAATTTTCTTTTTAGTTGTACGAATAAAAATCTGGCCTTCTTCTTCTGAACTCACTGGAGCTACTCTGGATTTATACTGGGGTGACTGAAAGCATAGTTTGACTAAATATTTCCAGGGAGACAATTAGGAATAACAAATGCAGTCACATTTAGTGACCCATGGCAAAAGAAAAGCAAGAAAAAAGGAAAAAAAAATGAAATAAATTCCCAGAATAACTTTTCTTTTTTTTTTGAAAATACATGAATTCTTGAATTCACGCCATGAATTTAATTCCCATGAATTCTTGAATCTCAGTCACTTTCATGTCCTACAACAAAAAGTATTTGTTCTGCAAATGTTTTCAAGTAGGTAAAATCAAGTGTAAATTTATGACTTTCAGGGAGAATGCAAATAGGAACAAGTTCATAAATGCAATATCACTATGGAAATTTCTCTGACACACTCTGGGGCTGAAGCCCCTGTGGCTGAACCCATTTCCCATCCCTCTGCATAAGAGCAGGTAATCACACAGGGAGCAGAAGAAAACAGCAGCTCCACCATGTCTCTCCTGATAGGGGGAGAGGATAGTTCCAGCCCCTTCATCCTCAGCCTCAAAAGCCTGACCGTTCTGAATGGCATTTTGGGTATATAAATATCCACCCTTGAGAGATGTTCTGAGACTATGTACTTGCTTCAAAAACTGACTGCTAGCACCAATGTTTTCAAAGTTAGAAATGTGATCATTTGGATTGTATTACGGTGTTCTTATTCTGGAAGCAGAGTCCACTGGGCAAATTAATTTCTAAAGGAATAGCTGAATGCTTGCCTGCCAGCCAAAGTGGGTGTATTGCCAGTGAGGCAGAGCAGAGTCAGCAAGGGAGGCTGGACAGTGATGAAACAGCGTAGAGGGAAGCTCAGACCTTGGAAACACTCTTATCTCTGTTCTTGAGGGAGAGTATAAAAAAAGACAACATCCAAAGAAAAATAGCCATTAATGAGTCCCATAGAATGAATGCACAGAGAGGGGTTCTGTGGAGGCTGGAGGAATTTGATCGAGCAGAGACAACAAACCCAGTAGTGCATACATGCATAGCTATAACAGCTGAAAACCAGTGAGTCTCATCTTCATCTTCCTTTTTTTTTTTTTTCTTGTTTAAACTATTAGGTACATTTGCCTAATATTCTGAGTCCTCTTATGTACTACATATGACTATTGCCTCTGAAGTCAGAGACTTTTATATCACTTAAATGGAATTTGTATATCCTTAAGGTTTCAAGTAAAACTAAAAATGTGGTTCAGTGGCATATTTCTAATAATGTCTATTTCTACAGCAATTTCACTTATCATTTAATAAGTTGCATGTATTTGAAAGCTAATATTTTTACTGTGTCTGATGTGCAATTTAAATTTGTGCAGTAATTGCTGCAAGAATATTCACAAGAGTCATTCTCTTCCTCCACAAAACAACTATCTTTTCTTACCACTGTCTTGGTAAAGCTACCTAAAATATTTGTTTCTCCATCTGAAACTATGAGAATAATGAAAACCAATTGTTCCCAGGATAAACTGCAATCTTCACAACAGAAAGCAAGAAAAGAAGTGGCACAGAATAAGAAACTTATTTTCACAACTTCCAGAACTGCAATATAAGATGAGAACTATCACGCAACTTCAGAGGTACATAAAGGGGTGTAAGGTACCTAAGCTCTTTGCATGTGTTGCTGGAATAAAACTTTGCACCTGAGTTAGGAATTCTTTCTAAATTTTTATCTTGTTATGCACTTCACTTTCCTGACCAGAACAGCAGGTTGAGAGAGAGAGAGAAGATGCTCCAAAACTCTGGCTTGTTAAAGCTACTGACCTCAGGAAAATGAGGAAAAGACTTAAAATCTCAGGAGTCTGGGACCAGATAATCATTCTCCAAGCCATCACAATTCACATGTTTTCACTAGATACCTGTAGACAGCCCCTCATTTGTGAGCTTCTGATGGTCCTTTTCAAGGTTATTTAAAAAAATATTTCAAAAGAACCCAACTGTATTTAAAGCACAAAAAATAAGAGCAGTCAGAAAGTGGTTAATTCTTCCCTCTCTGAAACCAATGAGACCACTACAAGGCTCCCAGTTTACACCTGTGGAGGTACCCTACATATCACAGTTTCAGGATGTGACCATCTGTTGCAATGGCTGGTCACCAATGCAAGATTTTTTCATTTTTAATAAAGGCAGACACAAACTTTAACAAATTTCCAGGAATAAATCTCTGTATGTTCAAATCAGGAAACGACTCTGCTTTTGTACATGGAAACGAGCTGTACTGTAAGTAAAGTTTTCCCCTTCTACAAGTTTTCAGATATCAAAGATTTTCACCTATTCTTTCCAAAGGAGTTACTAGATATGTGTCACAGTAGAAGAAAATAAAAAAGTCTGCAAATCCTGGCACCAGGACACACATCCTTTAGACAATTAGCAAAACTAGATTTACCACTGATCATAATGATGTTGCTTTTATCTTCAATAGTGACCAAAATATTTGAATACAGTTTCCTTAAGATGTATTCTAAAGGTCTTTTTTTCATAGCACAGACAATTTGTTTTGTTCTATCAGTCATTGAAAAATAGTTTATGCCTTTCTCAATATTCCATATATTATTATATTTACTCTTTTTTCCCCTGGTTCCTAGAAGTCCTTCTCAATGTACAAAACTGTGTTTTGAAAATTAACATCTTGCTTCCTACAAGGGAGAGTAGATATGCCAGCTGGTAATAGCTGGTTTCTAATTTTTTCTCTTTGTGCTAGAAGGAAAAAAAAGAAGGAAAAAATTTGCTGACTTTAGATCTTAGCCTATCAGATGAAGACTTACTGGTGCATTAGAGGCCTATTCAAAACAGGGCTTTTCTTGCAACAGGAGCCCCTAACAATTGGTAATGAGGACAGATTCCGAATTGTTTGTGAGCAGCTGCTTAGTAGGTAAGAGCTTGTTTGGATTCAATTGAACAGTGTTTTTAGAAGCAGTTACTGACCCCTGACCCTTCCTACAGACTGGGTTGATGGGATTAGGGAAAGCTAGCGTTCAGCTTACACTTGGCTATAACAAGCTGGCAAGAGATAACATACTTTTTAATTATCAAGTTACACCTCTGCCAAAGTTTGTCTGTGAATTTACCAAATGGGTCAATGAACTATAAGAAATCAAGCTAAGCTATGGGATAATAGTTACATAAGAAAACAGTCTTGGTGGAGATAAAATTAATACATTTATGTGGGGTTTTTTCCCCTTTGCAAATATTTCACATTTTCAAACCTTGTTCTACATGGCTCTCATATGCATTGCAGAGGCATATGTTGCATGTTATATTTATGCCAATGCAGCTAAAGGTAAAAAAAATCTTGAATTTTTTCTAAGAGCTGCCAAAAATGTAACCAAGGAAAAAAAAGCCAAACATGCAATATATGAAATTTAAATAACAAACTGAATAACATTAACTTTTGAAGCTTGATTTGTTCTACCACTTTGAGGCTGGAGCAATATAAAAATACTTACTGTTGGCAAGAAGCCAACTTGCCTAGCAGTCTACAACCATAAGAAAAGAAAACAATTGTAGTATTATTCACCTGAAGCAATCAAAGTTAATTTCTGACATAATAATTAAAAAAAAAAATCAAAATCTGTGGGGATTTTATGTCTTAATTCTAATTAACTAAAACCAACCCAAAATTATAAGACTTAATTATTTTGAATTATTCTTTATCTGTTTTCTTCCAAGGCTGAAGTATGAAAAATTCTCCAGTTCAAGTTACTTAGGACCCATAGCTTTCTTAGTTCTCTGCACTGTCAGTACATATCATGTCTGTTATGGGAACAGTCAGTTCTGGGAAATTCTTGGTACAATAATCATTAAATTTATGCAGACTGATCCTTTCATGGACTACAGAACTTGTTGATAAAATAAATCATAGTTAGCTGTGCTGCTTAGTGAGCAGTGCACTTATGTTGAAAGCCAAGGCATGGGTTGGAAGCTTGGGTAGATTTGTCAAGGATGCTTGAAGCACTGTAGCTGTGCTCTGCATTGCTGAAGGGCACTGCAGACCTCGCAAGGTTCTGAGGAACATTTAGAATTTCTTGTACTAGTTCTGTTTCTTTTCTATTAGAGGTCTCTTTTCCATTAGGGAATGAGCATCTCAAGCTCAGGTTTCATTTCTAGTCACACCAAATTTCCTGTCTCAGCAAGAGCTAGTCCCATCATAACTTTAAAACAGAGAGTATGTTTAGGAATGAAGAGCAGCTTTGGGTTGGGTGAGACACACCTGCATCCTGGAGTCTTCCCATTATTGTGGGAGTTACCACATGCCACCATTTCATGAAGTGTCTCGCTGCCCTCTCAGAAATAGCTATACACTTTCTTTCCTACACCCCTTTTGGAATTTGGCTTGTTAATCTCAGTGCTCTAATGGTCAAACACTGTTTAATTTCCATCCTACAGCTATTAATAGCCCGTCCATAGCCATTAATTCCTTTGCCAGTAATGCCTTTTAGTTTGAATAGTGTCTTCTCTTCCCTGCTGTTTACTTCCTTAATATGTTTGTGTATGGCAGTCACTTTTGCCTCAAACTTTGTTTTGCTAGGGCAAATAAATAAAAATGTTAGCCTCTTTTGAAATAACTATTTCTCCGTGTTCCTTGTTCTTCAATAAGCCTGTTTTAGTTTATTTCTATTTAAGTTTTTCTTTCATAATGTGAATGTCCAGAATTGTATGCAGTGTTTTGGAGAACACCTCATAGATATCTGCTCCTGTGTAAATACTTCTACCTATATATCTCGAGATTACATCTGCTGAGCTGCCTCCCTGCTGGTTTCCCAGGTACTCCTCCCGTTGGCTATTTAAAAGTGGTCTCCCAGTTTATAAAAGTAATGTAGCTATCGAATTTTGTGCTATTGAATTTCATCCTATTTCTATTACTAGAGTCTTCAAGGTCATTTTGCTTTTCCTGTATAATAATCTAATAATGTATTGGCAATGCAAGTGGAGGGTACAGAAGGAAAGTGCAGCAACAGAAGAGGTGTGTGCAGAGACCAACTTTATTCTAGCTATGGTATAGAAAGGTTAGTGTTTCCACTACCTATGTAGCCAAGAGAAGGGGAACAGCTTATTTAGAAGTCAAGTTGGAGCAAGAATTTCATTACCTCATATGAATTGTGTTTTGTGGAGTTCATCTGTCATTTGCCATAGAGGAATTATTTCCAGTGCAGTTAAATCAGTCTTTGTGAATACACCAAGTGTCTCTTTAATTTATTTTCTTCACCACTATGCTCATATTGTTTGTCTCTTAGTATTTGGGAAATATTAAACAGGATTAATACACACACACACATTTCAGGTGGTTCTGCAGGAGCTTTCCTTTTGCCCTACACTTTGTCTCCAGCCTGGTGCTGATAATTTTATAGGCAGTCCCTTCTGTGCCATACTGATCCTCTGCCAATCCCAGTTTCTTCAGCAGTCTGTTTTTGCAGTGGTAGTGTTCACATTACCTGGTTAAAAAAGTCCAAAACAGGCATCAATATGTAGTAGAGCATAATTTACCAATGAAAAAACAATATTACAAGGTCCTTGAATGCCTCAGGTGTAGTTTGTGCTGCTGAGATCACGATAAGGGATCCTGTAGGTGCTAGGCTGACTAGTGTTAATACGATCACTGCTTTTGTGTATTCCTGTTATGAGGTCTGCCACCTGGTTGATAGATTTATTCTAGCCAATTGCTATAGGAATTTGGGTTTTGCTCACCTATTCTTCCAAATTTGTAAGACTGCAGGTTACCTGAGTAACCTCAATTATAGTTTATTTGGTATAATAGTAATTTTGCTTGCAGGTGACTCCTTTCCTATTGGCTTCCCAATGTGTAATCCCACATTCAAAAACATGAATGTTATTGAAAACTGAAATAATGTTTAGATTTTTCAGCCAAGTATAAAGTGACTCAAATCAAACTGACACATGGGGAGCTTTCATGTGTCCCTCATCCTCACTGCAGTGTTTCCACTTCCTGCCTTTTTCTCCATCTAAGCACATATCTAAAAAAAACTTTAACTATTTAGCTTGACTTCCTTTATGAGGTCATATTCAGTTTGAGTTTTAGCAAGTCCCACTTTTGCCAAGTCTCACTTTAGACTTGCATTGCTTGACTTCGAAGTCATAGTTTTCTTTGGTGATCAGTCCTTTTTTCCATTCCTTGTAGACTTCCTACTTATGCTTAATGTCATTTTCAAGATGGTTATTCTTCCAGTTAGGTCTGGAAAATTCTCATACAACATTTTTTTCTTCCTGCCTGGCATACAGATTCCAGATAGCTTTAGCACGTTTGACATGGAGACATTCCAGCCTGCCTCCAAAATCTAATCCCCAAGTTCCTTAGTTCAGTCGGTCTCCCTAAATAGTTACCTTGGGTCGCATCCAAACTCAGCAGCTTGTGCACCCGGCGCGGTGCCTGCAGTCCCAGTTGCCTGATCCCCAGATAGGGCACAGTGTCAGATCGGGGTGCCTCTCCCTCTTGACTCATGGGCCCAGATTTCCTTCTCATCGAAATCAAAGTTCAGCAAGGGAAGGGACCAGACGTGTGCCAAGGTTTTGCCCTCCTTTGCCTGGGAGATGGCCAAGGCCTGTTTCCAAATTCAGGAGCTCAGAAGTACTCCCGGCTGTCACTACTTTAGATGAAGTGCTGTCTTTTTGAAATGAGGAACTTTAATGAGTTTTAACTGCATTATTTTCTTCGATGTTTTTGTTGCTGTTGTTCTTTTTAAAACAGATTAAATACTGCACACTGAAGGCTTCGTCAGTTAATAACAATCCTTATTCAGATGGGTGTATCAATCCTATTTGAGCCAGTAGGACTTTTTTCCCTCACAACAGGCAAATTCTCTTATGTGTATCTTTCCCTGTAAAATGTATCTTTCCAATGAAAGCACAATCATCTTTTCTCATGTCCAGATTAGATTCTGGGATCAATAATAGACTCTTATCAATTTCCCAGAATTCACAGAATATATTTTATCCTGTCTAATACAGGTGTTTTTGTCCAAAACCAAGTATTGTTTCAATTTATTTTCTCTTGTTTCTTTACATCTTATGAATACACCTTTCTGAGGAAACACTTTTACTATGATGGCATTTTTTGGTCAGCATATTATGTCTACCACTACAAGCACCATTACTGAAATTCTGTTCAGTGCTTTGAAAGTACAAATTTCTCCACATTGTTCCCCAGGATTCCCCATTAGAGTAAGAGCCTCTAACCAACCCCACCTGTTTCTACATCTAAATTTTATTCTGCACAGTATTTCTACCAACTGTATCCAGCTACTCATGTTGACATTAACCTTTCTCATGATTATAGGGGTTAAAACCTACGTTATTCTGTAGGTATCATGAAGAAAATAATGCTCTTGGACCTTGTGAAGGGGATTCTCAGTCTGAGTTACTTTACTGTTATGAGGTGTTGACAGTCTGCAGACACACCTATTTAAAAATACTTACTCTCCATCCTCTAATGCCAGCCATCACTCTATGAAGAATTAAATTTTGCATCAGATTGACATACATGTTTCTTATCAAATACACAATGTTATAAATTCAAATTGCAGTGTAGTTCTTTACATGTCTGTGTACTTGGGTATGAAGAAGTGTGAAATATTAGTTGAGTAGTCTGTATGACCTATTTTTTCAATGAATACACAAAGTGTGTGTACCACAAAGAGGATATGGAAGAAATGAGATTGATAAACAATACAAAACACTGGACAAGAAGTCATCCTGGCTCCCAGGCAAGGACACACATATATTGTTTTCTCCATACCAATAATTTACTGTAGATTTGCACTACCAGATCCAGGCTTTAGGTCCATGATATGAGTTTTACTGCTGAACTTTAGTCATTTAGTGTTAATTTAACATCCAAAGAGAAGACTGACTGTTAGCTAGAACACAGACTCTGCTATTATGATGAAAAAAATTGTTACTGGAGGCCAGGTTGGATGGGACTTAGAGCTACTTGGTCTAATGGAAGGTATCCCTACCCACATCAGGGTGGTTGGAACTAGGTGATCTTTAAGGTCTTATCCGACTCTATCATTCTATGGAAACCTGACAAACCAAATTTTAGTAATGACTATAATACTGAAATAACTGAGGATTACTGTAGTAGTACAGTTTCTGTGACTCTAGGTTTGCTTTATGCATTTTTATATAAAGTCAAATACATGTGTCAATTCTATTTCTCTGTATTGATATGCATACAAATACACACACACACACCCATAAGTGTATAGAAATATTAGAGTAAACTTTAGTGGCATCATCCCCACACATTCCTGGGCTAGTGCTAACTTGTGCTCTCAAAAGACACATCAGTGGTTTCAATTCAGTTAAATTGTAGAAAGGAATTAATTCTGATGCTTCTTTTTAGCTTTATATACATATTAATATGTGAATGAGGCAGAGGGAAGGAGACTGCTGAAAGTACAGTGTGAAAATGGTCCAGTATTAATGTTCCGGATTAAAATAGCCAAGAACAGTCCTGTGACTGCTAATTAAAATGGATATGTAATTTCCCCAAATATTTGATAATAAATTAATATTAATTTCTAAAGATTGTTTCCACAGGAAAGAAGTAGCAGCAAATTAAAATTATCTTTAGTTTGTTGTGATCTCTTTAAAGATAAATTAAGTATATTTACAGTTTTAGATATTATAGGAACATCTCAAGTTGTTTGGATATTTTCCCCTATTCAGCCATATGGATTTGAGATAGTCATATTCATAGAAACATAGCTTCTATCCATAACAGACATGAAGGAATTCTACAATAACTCTTAAGCTATGTTGTTACATAGTGACACATTTTGGAAATTTGCAGACCTATTAATATAGAAGGATATTTGATTAGATGCATAGTTTATTTGCAAAAAAACAAAAAAGGATATGGTAGTACTAAATTTATCCATGAAATGCAGTCATTAGTTTGTCTTAATTATTTTTAACCTTTTATAAATTAAGCTTTTTTTCACACTGAAATTTATATCAATGAAAAATCCTATAATAGATTAAAAGCACTAAAATTAATTTAAATAATTTGTTTGGTTAACTAACACTATCCAAAAAAGTTTGTCTGTAAATTTCAATTAAATACAAAATGGTTTTATTTTTCTCTTGCAGTTTTTCTTTTCTTAGCTAATTGGAGAAAAAAGTTAGTTGTGTGAAGATTTTCATATATGCCAACAAATTAAATGAACAAATCTTATTATTTGCAATAATGTATATACAGCTGAATAAAAAATGGCCAAAGTCTGTTTGTGTGGAAATTTTCTAGAGATTTTGTATTAGTGCAGAATGTGGATTCTAGTTACTTCACATGTCTGTGGGAGTCAGACTGGTCCCACTCCACCAGAGCACACTAGAATGTGCTTCACTTTAAGAACTATTATACCACAATGGGCCTGTTTATTTGCCTAAAATTAAGCATCTTTTTCCCCCCCAAAAAAACAGGTTAGCTACTGAATAATAGTGTTTTCTGTACTTGTTTACAATTTTTAAGTCTGCAACTGAAAACTTTTTAACTGTATGTGGCTTAAAGCCTCTGTAAGATGAAACAGGCATAAAATAGCTACTTCTGGACAAATTATATAAACTTAGGAGGTGCCAAGTTCTTGTGTTGATGGTATAAAGTGAGACATCTTGTCATACAATATAACACAACAGAAAGAGTTTGAGCTAGTTACATAAATATTTTTTGTAGATGCACTCCCCCTGAGGGAGGAGTCCTTCAGACTATTCACATAACTGTCTAGAGGAAGTTTAAAGTAGCCTCATTTATAGGCCAAATTTTCACAGGTAACATCTACTGAAAGTTGTTTACTTTTTGCAGGATTTTGCATCTGCTACTAATGCAATAAACAGGGAGGCTGAAAAACAAACTGTATTATTAATAGTGACAGGAACCTTTCAGCCAAGCTCCCTGTGTGGTGATGGATATTGCTTATCATATTTTACTTGTTGTTTTAAACCTCCCCAGTCAGAATGAATCATTCACATAGGAAAAGAGGAACCAGATAACAGACAATATGATTTTTCCTGATCAAATAATAACGGAGGGGAAAAAAAGAGCAAATAAGGGCATGTCTGTTTTCCAAAAACCTGCACTGTTTGTACTCAGAATATTTTGCAGTGTGTATAATATATAGTGAGCTGCATGCCAATATCAAGGGTGAAGCCAGAAATCTTTTTAAAATAAAATAAAATAATCAGTTGTTGATGATTTTGATTAGCTTTATTTCTTACTTGGATTTCCCACCCATCCATGGCAAAGCTGTTGTATGCAATCAAAACACCCCCGCAACCACTGCTCTGCCACAACCATACCATGTTTTTCTTTTTGAGTTATTTATGTGTTTCCAACTTTTGGGTTGACCAAGTAGTATGAATTAGCACAATGAAAACTGACAGGGAAAAGATCTGTCAATTTGTGATTGTTTTTTTAACTGAACCAAAAGGCTGGTATTTGCAATAATAAATGCTAAAAAAAAAAAAGTAGAAAGTCTTACAGATCTAAGTAATTATTTCTTGTACCTGACCCAAAACATTTTAATAGATGCTTAAAAAGTGGTAGAGTAATGCTTCAAAACAAAATTTCATTTTTCTAGAACATATTTTTAACAATTTCACTATGCATAGTTTTAAAATTAAGTGTTTATAGTCCTTAATTTTTTTCAGCCTTCTTTCCTAAATCATGTTACAAATTTCAGTTGTCCCTTTATGAACATTTTTGGTCAATGTAAGCTGACATATGTGAGTGAAGCAAAGACTTTTTCTTTCAGTTATGTTTCTCCTGCAACAACTGACATATGAGTTTTTATAAACAAGAATAAATTCTTCAATTTATAAACTTGAGATAAACTTGGAAAACACATTTTAGGATCCTTTGATGTCTGAGTGTTTTTTTTGTTTTTCACTTTCTGTGTGTTCCTTCACTTCCTCATTTTGATTGAGACCAGAAACTTTTGTGGAGATGCTCTGAGTATGTTAGTGTTTTACAGAATCACAGCACGGCTGAGTCTCTGGGTCTCTAGTCCACCTCCCCTGCTGCAGCAAGTTCACCTAGAGCAGGTTGCACAGGATTTGTGTCTCACAGTTTTCAACATGCGCTGTGAAGAAAACACAACCTCTCTGGGCAATCTGTTCCAGTGCTCGGTCACCCTCCAATGTAAAGAAGTTTGCCCCTCATGTTCATATTGAACTTCCTGTGTTTCAGTTTGTGTCTGGTGCCCCTTGGGCTGTCACTGGGCACCTCTGAAAAGAATCTGGCCTGTCCTCTTGACACCCACTCTCAAGACATTCATGTGCACCTCCTCTCAGTCGTCTCTTTTCAAGGCTGAACAGGCCCAGCTCCCTCAGCCTTTCCTCATAAGAAAGAAGCTCCTGTCCCCTCATCATTTTCCTAGCCCTCTGCTATATCTGCTCCAGGGGCCCTATGTCTCTCTTGTCCTGAGGAGCTCAGAACCGGACATAGCACTCCAGATATGGCCTCACCAGGGCTGAGTAGAGGGGCAGGATCACCTCACTTGGTCTGCTGGAAATGCTCTTCCTAATGACAGCAGCCCAGACAGCACCGGTTTTCTTGGCCACCAGCTGGCTCATGGACAGATTGTTGTCCACCAGGACCCCCAGGTCCTTCTCCACAGAACTGCATTCTAGCAGATCAGCCCCCAGCCTATAGTGGTCCATGGGGTTATTCCTCCTCAGGTCTAGGACCTTGCACTTGCCTTTGTTCAACTTCATTAAACTCTTCTCTGCCCAACTCCTCAGCCTGTCTGGCTGAATGGCAGCAGTGTGTTCTGGTGTATCTGGTGTATCTGTGCTGTTGTTCAGATCAGGAAAGTACTTTTGAAATACATCTCCTAGTAGTCCCTGCTCTGGTTCACAGAGTGCAGATGTTTCTGAGTGTCAAGCTGAATTCATTTTGCATGAAATTAAATTAGAAAATGTGCTCCAGAGGCAATCTATGGCACTACAGACACAAATAGGCATGCAGGCTATGGAATCAGAGCAGAGTTAGTCTAATAGTAAAGAAAACCTTTTAAAATCTAGATATTAGGTACCCAAACCCATACATTTCTGTCTAGAGTCTGCTCCTCTTAGTCCATTCTCCTTGCTAAGGCAGAAATAGCCTCCATATGATACCAATTGTACTGAACAGAAGACAAAATATCATGGCAGAAATTTCAGTCATATTGTGATCAACAGCAAAGTACCTATTTATGCCAGTTAATTCCCTATTGAAAAGCTCTTTTCACCATATATGCTGCTAATTTTCCTGAAAGAGGAGACACGGATCAGTAACATCGACCTTTGCAGTCCAATTCAGTATGAACTTGGGAATTTTTGTGCTGTTCCCATTGAATAAACTTTAAATGGATATGCATTGCTGTGCTTCTCAGTGCTATTGTATTGTCCACAAGCCTATTCCCAAGTAGAACACGTGATTATGTACAAAAATGGCTCAAAAGTGATTTTTCTAGTAAAGCTAATATAGGTCAAGTAATTTTTGATACTGGTTAAACATTTGCCTTAGGGTGATGATACACTGAGCCTTGTTTACTAAGTTCTTGCACAAAAAGATTTGGGAGTGTGATATACAGATTTTTAAAAATCCACATTTATTCTTACATATATATTCCTACATAATTAAACATTGCCCACTTGCTATTTGTCCCATTGAAGGTAGTTCAAGGTTTTGCATTTGATGTTTGTGTGAGCTGAAGTAGGCAGTGAATTAAATATATATTCCCTAGCTATGGAAAGTGTCTTGGCAAGGAAAAAAATAGCTTCCTCAGATTCATTAACAACATAGATCTTGAAATATCTGTTTACAGATTTAATAGATATCTTAGTTTAAATCATGCCCGTAATACCAGTTCTACTTACTTATATTTGCCAGCTGATTCAATCCTTAACCTACTGCAAGCAATTTTGTTTGCTCTTTATGTTTCTCCATGTAGCTACTTCAGTGTTTTTGAAGCATTCTCCTGCTATTTAAATCTTTTATTGTTTAAGTATAACAAAGCGTCTTTCAGTTCAGCAGAGATCTCTTCCCTTTTCATATCTAGTCACATCCCTTTAATTTAGAACCAAAAATACAGTTTCACTGAAGGTAATTTTTACTGTTGTCCATCCTGCTGAGCTAATACAGCTAAGACAGAGTGAGTTGAATCCTACTCGTTCTTATGCAGAAATCACAGAATTAATTCCTGTTAGAGGTCCAACCTGTTATACCTGTGTAAACTTACAAAGGGTAATGGGGTTGCACAAGTGTCAGTAAAGGCATAATAGGTTTAATCAAGCATAACAGAAAGTAAATTGCTCTGCAAAATCCTCATTACTATAGACAAAGTGCATTCATCTGTCTCAACTGCTAAGCCATAAGCTCTCTGGGCAAAGGTAGTTCCTCCAACAATGATTCTCTCATTTCAAGTGAAACCTCTAGGTGACATAGTACAAACAAGTAATGATTGTATGATAATAACCTGAACTGACTACTAGACAGAGTATTAGTTTGCCCAACACAGCTGTTTAGGTACAAACTCCCTACAGGTATTCTAGAAATTGCACTGAAAGACAATCAGTGAGGACAGCAACTGTATTGCTTTTAGTTACATTTCCAACAAATGTTGAATTATGTAGGCAGGTTCTTATTCAAGTATCCAGAGCTAATAGTAAGTATTTTTCCCCCGACAACATAACACTTCGTATTATGAAAATAACCTATCAACTCATATTCAAACATTTTTTAAAAGCTATTAAAATATCATTGTTGGGTCACCAATATCTCAGGCTATGTCTAGGAGAGTGTGAATAAAAAATGGCTTAAATAAACTAAATCTTTCTGTTCATTGCTTTCCTTGAATAGCATAAATAGCAGATTAACAGTATATTTGAAAGATGAGCCAGTAGACAGTGATATTATATTACATTTTGACATACCATGACAATACAACAGAGTCTGAAATATAATCTGAGAGCAGATTCTTGTTTACAGAGAAACCATATGTTGCATTTTGTTAAGACTAGCAGAAATTCTGAGAGAATTTGGCCTCCTGTCATCCCTGTTACATTTAAAACTTATTTCTGTACAGATTGGTAGGGTTTAAGGTCTGGTGGGCCACTGCAGTCATCTCTTCCAATAACCACAATGCAGGCAACAAGGACTGCTCTCATTTTTTCTATTTATGCCTTCCAGATACTGGGTTGCTTGGCCTTTTCTTTCTCAATACTGTTTAAGTTTCACTACCCACAAAGATGTTTCTGGACTAAACATTTCACATCTAAGGGTTCTCTTTTGTTAACCAATTTTCTTTGATAAAATTTAGCATATTGAATTTTTTTTTCACTGTAAATCTGGTCTGTTGTCAGGAGATCCCACTTGGAGTGCTGCATCCTGCTCTAGGGCGGCTGAGGTGAGAAGGATATGGACTTGTAGGACTGAGTCCAGAGAAGGGCTATGAAGATCATCTGATGGCTGGAGCACCTCTTCTAAGAAGACAGGCTGAGAGAGCTGAGTTTGCTCAACCTGGAAAAGAGAAGGCATCTGGATGGTTAAATTGTGGCCTTCCAGTACCTGAATGGAACCTGCAAGAAAGATGGAGAGAGACTTCTTATGATAGCGTGTAGTGACAGGACAAGGGAGAATGGCTTCAAACTGAAAGAGGGCAGCTTTAAATTGGATATTAGGAAGAAATTCTTAACTAGAGGGTAGCGAGGTAGGTACTGGAACAGCTTTCTCAGAGAAGCTGTGGATGCCCCATTCCTGGAAGTGTTCAAGACCAGGTTGATGGGCCTTTGAGCAACCTGGTCTAGTGGAAGTTGTCCCTCCCCATGGCAGAGGGGTTAGAAGAAGATAAGCTTTAAGATCCTTTCCAAAGAAACCTATGATATTGTGATTGTATTAAGGTAGTGTTGATGGTGTGATGGTCTCACTATAGAACAGAAGAAATGTTCTTACAGGGAAGCAGTATCCAATATTAGACCAATTTACATGGTATGAAATAGCAGGTTAATTTTTCAATCTTTACCATCTAATGACATTTCCTCAAATCTTTCCCAATTCACAAATTACTGACACAGTTTTCCACAGCTCCAGTGCTGTCTAATTCTAATGGATACTCCCCGGTTATCCAAGGCACAGGACTAATATTTTTGGTCAGCATGTTACTTTCAGTGATCATGTTCAGTTGGTTGCCCTTGGTGACTACCAAGTTATTTCTGAATTATTTTTATCTAAGTGGATTGCACCTATCTAGCTAAACAATTACTTTCTTCTTTTTTTCTCTTCTTTGTTTCCCTTATTTTGATGACATTTGCAAACTTCATTAGTAATGATTTTAAGGTTATTGCACAGACTGTGTTGATGAATGTTTTAAGCAGTGTAAATCTCCCAGAAGTAACATAATTGCTTAATGATAATTCCTCATGTAAGATTACAGTTTAACACTGATCAATAGCTTGTTTCCAATCTATATGGCATGCCAACTTAGTTTTATATAATCCTGAATTTATTGGCAAATAAAATGTTATGCAGTACCAATCCTGGACATAAGACTATTCTTTCAGCCTTTTTGCCTCTAAAAAACACACTTCCTGTCTAATCTGAAAAAGTAATCAAGTGAGTTTGACCACTTCTTCTTCCCAGCTTTATTGGAGTTGGTTGTATTTCCTTGCATTAACTCTTTATGAAACGATCCCCACAGAAGATTTTCCACTATTTTGTCAAAGACCAATGCTGGACTGACAGATCTGTAATCACCTGGATCTGCTCATTTATGCTTTTTGAAATATTCTCACAGCACTGGGTTTGTCCAGGTGTCTGTATTACTGGTTCAAAAGTTGTAGTGATCTAGAGAGGGCTGTGTCAACTCTTTCAGAACTCCTGAATGCAAGGTATACAGATTTCATAGTAGGCAACTGGTTTTAGGGTATGTCATAGAAAATTCTGTAACTCTTCCCAGTAATGTTCTCATTCTCATCCTTCTGGTAAAATAATTTCTTTTTCTTATAGCCTGAACTATAATCTCACCCATGTCCAAGCAACATCATGGACAATGCTTGTTGGTATGGGTTAAAATCATACAAGGGAATATGCTAAATATTAAAGAATTACAGAAAATTACTCACCACTGCTCAAACCTCTGTCACAGCCTTGTTTTGTTTACCTGTATAAACATAGCCCTTGGGGCTGAAAGTTCTCCCTGAAGGACTTCAGGATATGATAGAAACTTGGAGGTACAGTGAGCTGTAAAATGGTGGTGGCCCTTTTCATCCTGCAGTGACTGTTCCTTAGCTCTCCCTCATCACACTGTTCCTCTACCTGCAGATCCTGTGTATGTTTCATAGCTCTGTTCAGAGAGGAATGACCCTCTCTCCAATTTGCCCACTATACTATTCAGGGATCAAGGAGACCATGCAGGTAAAATTGCCTTGGGTAAGGGCAGATCACCTGAGAACTGGGGAAACTTCTTCCTAAGTCACTATAATTTTAGAAAGCATTCCTGATTAAGATGTCTGAGTAAGGGAATGATGCCTTCATCAGGGCTGACAACTTACACCCAGACAGCTTTAGGACAGCATGTAGCAGCACTGCTTTTTTGCACTGTGTTCCCTTTCAATGAATAGCACTGTATTTCTTAGACACTTGCAAAAAGGGCTGTGGGACTGTAGCCCACCATTAATCCATTCTGTCATCCTCAATATGGAGGAACATCTTCTGACCTTGCAAATTGGCATAATCCAAATTTTGATACTGGCATCCACGATGTGCCCTGCTGACAGTCAGATGTTATCTCCCCTTCTCCAGAGCTTCTGTAAATGAAACTCTGGAAAGTGAAATGCATCTGGCATGCCATAACTGAAAGGCTGCTAGAAAACTCTTGCTTAGATGTGGTTGCATATTAAATAATTCAGATTTAAGAACTGTTTCCACACTGAGATTGAATAACAGGCTTGAAAGAGGAGGCAACTCAGTCAGTTGCATTACGAATTCTTTGTAAGCAGAAGAAAATGATAAAGTGATACCAGTGCCTCAGTTTTCACATCTGAAAACAGCATATATATACAGATACACAGTCCCTACATGATATAGGGTTCTTCTGAAACAGAGTGTCTTAATGTCTACAAAACACAGTGGGATGCTTGGATGAAAAAAATGTTTGTAGTGTTGTCCCGATAGGCTGCAAAAATTTACCTTGGGTGAATAGGTACTTTTTTTCTCTGTTGGAAAAGGAAAGGATGGGATTATCAGCATACTTTAAACCATGAAATTTTGATGGAAAGAGGTTTTCTCTATGTAAAGAGATTATTGGTAAGGAAATAACATATTTTCTGCATTTTTCTGAGTAATTCTAGAAACAAGAGATGAATTAAAGAACACTGTAAGATCAGTATCTTTGTTGTGAATATGATTCTATGATTGTTAGCTTCTGAATAGGAAGATCTGAAAGATAAATGAAAATCTAGCAAATTTTCATCTCCTACCTGGCTTGCTGTGGAAGATACTTTCTATGTCTCAGCACAATATGGTATGGGAAATCTTCAGTAAGTTACTTCTGCTTTCTTAAAGCCAAGCAAATGACACTCAGTGATGCTCAACACTACATTCAGTGTAGTGTCCTTCTACTGTCTTTCATCATGAGAGTCCTGGTTGATGGCAAGTTGGACATGCGTCAGCAGTGCCCTGGCAGCCAGGAGGGCCACCCATGTCCTGGGGGACATCAGGCCCAGCATCGCCAGCCGGGCAAGGGAGGGGATTGTCCTGCTCTGCTCTGCACTGGGGCAGCCTCACCTCGAGTGTTGGGAGTAGTTGTGGGTGTCACAGTATAAGTATATAAAGCTGTTAGAGAATGTCCAAAGAAGGGCTATGAAGATGGTGAAGGGCCTTGAGGGGAGGAAATATGAGGAGTGGCTGAGGTCACTTGGATTGTTCAGCCTAGAGGAGACTGAGGGGAGACCTCATTGCAGTCTAAAACTTCCTTGTGAGGGGAAGTGGAGGGGCAGGCACTGATCTCTCCTCTATGGTGACCACTGAAAGGACCTGAGGGAACAGTGTGAAGTTCTGTTAGGGGATGTTTAGGTTTGATATTAGAAAAAGTTTCTGCACCCAGAGGGTGGTTGGGCACTGGAACAGGCTCCCCAGGGCAGCAGTCACGGCACAAAGCCTGACAGAGCTCAAGAAGCATTTGGACAATGCTCTTGGGCACATGGTGTGACTCTTGGGGATGGTTCTGCACAGGATCAGCAGTTGGACTTTGACGATTCTTGTGGGTCCCTCCCAACTCAGGATATTCTAGGATTCTAGGATTTCTTGTGTAACTCCCATCTGCAGGGCAAGACATTCACAGATCTGCAGAAAGAGAGCTTTCTGCAGAGATGATGGCTTTGCTTGAGCTGCCTCTCTGGCTGCAGAGCTCCTGCAGGATCACCTATTTATTTTGTCAGCAGTTCCACTTTGACACCCAGTTAAATTAATCTTTTCCTGAATCACCTCGGAAAAATGCTGGAATATATGTAAAGAGAAGTTGTCTGGAAAATTCACATTTTTTTCCTCCACATAGGCTTTAAAGCTCTGCTGAAATGTGCAAAGGGAACCATTGCTATAAAGACTACGATCTTTCTCCAGGAGTGAGAGTCTCATGTGGATCTTGTCTGAGAAGGTGACTCTGGAGGATGTCAGTCAGAACAACCTTAAAAGGCAAAGAACATTTCCAGAGAGGAGGCATACATTTGTATACTTAGTAAAAAGAAAAATGTTGGTCAGATGTATTATAAAGCCCTTCAAGCCATGGAGACCTCTGCAGAACATTCACACTTGCAAGAGGCTACAAAAGTGCTAAATATTGTCCTTGAGAGACAAACTTCATACAGGTGTTTAACAACAAGTATTTCTAGTTTTATTGACTCCTAGAGCAAAATTACTGCAATGAGAATTAGGAGGAAGAAGGACAGATACAGAATATAATTTCTTAGAACAATAATGTGATAAGTTAAATAGTTTCCTTCCCAACTAAATAACCTGGAAGACAAATTATGAAAAAATAATCATCATCTTCAAAATCAGAGGACTTTAACAGTTGTACTTCTTAACAAAGCCATTTTATCTTTCAGAGACTGCCCTAAGTGAAAAGGGAACTTAAAGGAATTTAATATAAAAAACTTTCTGAGTTTTTTGTGCTCACGTTCTGACAAATACTCTTTCTGTGTCTTCAAGAAATAGGATAATTACCTTTCTGTCCAAATCACAGACACTTATAAATCTTGTAAAGGACTATATCCTTTTTAATTAATATGTGAGTCACTGGGTTTGTTGAAAATTATAAATGGGTTCACATCTTCCTTCTTGTGCACCATATAGTGCTTCTAGCTATATTACCATTGTAAAGTATTGACTGTCTAGGCTTTTGGTTTCAACCTCTCAGCTGAAAAAATAGGTTCCAGATTTATGCTCAGCCAATTTTGGGTTCCAAATTTTGGGACCTAGATCAAACTTGTTGTTTCCAAAATTCAGAAAACAATGGTTTAGATCCAAAACCAATGTTTGCAGCCAAAATGACAAAAGACGTTAGGATTTTCAGCAAAAGCAAAAGAAAAAAAGAAAATTTAATACAGGATTCAGAAAAACAAAAACGCCCACAGTTTCAAGATCTCAGAATCAAATGGGGGTTCTAGAATCGTCAAAGAAAGGACAATAAACTGGAGAAATTATTACTTTTGTCCCCTCTGGCTCCTCTAACTCTCTGTGCTTAATGTGTTTTTCTTCCCATTGCAGTGGTGTCACTGCTGAGGATGGTCCCATAATGCAGTCTATACAGTTATTTCCCCATACTTATGAAACTTCTACTGAAGCTAAGTGAAATTGCACATTAAGGCTGTGAAGTGTTCTTGGAATAAGCTGAAAAAGGTAGGAGAGTGAGACCAGGTAGTTTCCACCCAAACGTGTAGTATCTACTGGAAACACATATCTGGAGAGTTCCTCCCACGGTATGATTAAGGAGTGTGTAATTCCTAGCCTGATGGATTCCTCTGTGTCTATGAAAAGCATAAGATAACTACAGGACATAGTTCTGTGCTGAGGAGAAGATCTGTTCTATCACTTGAAGTGTCTTAACATGGGAAAACTCCTCCAAAGCCCTTTCTGCTGAAGACTGCTCTGAAGAATCTCCTACTCTGCACATGGTTTGTGGCTTTTGTGGTTGAAAAAGGTAGTTTATCTTTAGGGAACGCATTCTACATAGATCTTCTTTCTGTTTGACGTTCATATTTAGCTATGAGCTGGGCAAATCCTGCATTTGCAGGCTCTTAGAACTTTCCTCCAGAGATTGCTGGAGTCTGTGATTCAGACACCTTCCTTGGAGGTATTTCCAATACAAGTATATATGGCAGCTGGGGACATAGTTTAGCGGTGGACTTGGCAGTGTTAGGTTAATGTGCAGTTGATGATCTTAGAAACCTCTTCCAACCCATATGATTCTATGATTCTATGACTGGGAACAGCAGCAATGAAGGGGTTGGAAGGACAGTCCCTGAGGATGTCCCTGCTCAGTTATTCTCTGATAGGTCTGGTACCATTAATCATGTTGCTCTATGTGGCCACAGTCTCCTGTGGGAAGATTAGCCATGTCTTGTGCAAATGCCAGGAAAAGTAGGATTACTAGGAGCATATGTATGTGTGGTAGGTAAATTTTGTAAGAATTGTACAATAAAGGTAGAAATTTTAAGTTAATCTTTTTAAAGAATCAGTTAAGTCAGATCCAAGGACTACTGGAATCTGAAAAATTACTCCCAAATGTTGCAGATCCTGCCTACAGAATATCTGCTCCTTACAATGGTCTGGGTGAATGTGCGGCATTTATATATATAAAAAATATATATATATTTATATATATAAAAATTATAAAATTAGAAATATATATAGATATGCTTTTTTCAAAGGCTAACTCTGTTTCAAATGTCCATTTATTTGAATGAGTTTATTTTTGTTGATGCCTCTCAGGACTTTCAAAATTCCAGCCTTACTTAATTTCACTCATCTGCATCTAACTACAAAATAACACATAGGGTTATTGATATTGGACATCCCAAATCTTTCACTTCATGAAATCTACGGATGTATAGTAAAATTGGGGGAGAGTTGGCTAATGACCAACACACAGCAACCCAGCTACAACCCAGTCTTTGTCATGTGAGGGGCCAGAAGACTTTGTATAAGCAGAAAATGCTTCATTTTTCTCTCTCTTTTTTCTTATTTTTTCCATTTCCATTTGTAATATCAGTTAAAAAGCAATAAGTATGCTTATTACTTTTGTAAGATTGCTATGAATTATTTAGCTAAGAAATAATTGAAAGAGGCATGGTAGGGAAAATTACCCACAAAGCCAGCACAACTGCAAGTCAACCTGCCGTCATTGGGCACAAAATCATCATTAATTTTAATGAGATGCGGGAGTTTGTAGTTCAGCAGGAGGAGGAGAATGAAGGCACTTCTCAAAAACCTGCCTGGCATGGTAGGCTAGAGAAATTTTACTAGCACTCCAGATCGATAGTGGAGACAGCAGTCAATATTAGTAGACCTCACAATCATCATTAATTGAAATCTCTCAACCTTTAGTTTGCATAACAAATGGTGCCTTAACGAAGAATGTAATTTCTTGCAATTCTGACCTCCTGCAACATCCTTATGGACTAAGATGGCTGAAATAGAGGGTGCACCCTCTGCTGTAAACCCCTCTCTGTACCTCTAATGCCACACACGTGCCACACACCCATTTATGCATGCTCCTCATATGTCAGTCTTTTGCAGATAATTAGATAATACCTAGAAATTAAATATCTGAATTCAAACAGAATGAGTCAAGAAACTTTAAAATGCAGCAGCAGAAGAAAACAAAATAAACCACCAAAGACCCTCATTTTAGTTAGAACTTAAAGTATGGGTATCAGAAAAAAATATGTAACTAAAAAGGTAATCTTCAAATTTGAGATGGAAATGTTGGAGATAAAAAAGAGGTTTTGAACTGGAGCAGCTCATATTAAATCAAGTTTTCTGTTTTGGATCTTATTCTCTCTCTCTCTCTCTCTCTCTCTCTCTCTTTCTCTCTCATGAGGAGGCATTTGGAAAAGATCAGGGAGGCTAAGATATAATAAAAATCATTTGCTAGTTTTCAGCCTAAATGTAAAGATGATTGAAGCTTGCAAGTGTTCTGTCCTGCCATATGCTAGTGTCTGTGTAAAAGAATCTGATGAAGATGATGAGATAACAATTTTCTGTCTGTAATGAGTAAGGGGACTGGGAAATTGCTGGGAAAATTGTGGGATTAAGGCCCATTTATGCCAGAAAATTGCAAAGAACTCTCACAGCAAATGCAGGAAGGTAGTGGCTAAAGTATGTATTGATTCCACAAATCGGTCTTTTTTTAAAAAGCCTGGCAAAGAAGTGCTTTCAGGTCTTAAAATGCAAACCCATACTCACATAAATACATTAAAAGTTAGTTATTTCCACCACAACTCTTTCATTCTCCCTATTCTCCCCATGAAGAACAGCTGTTAATGAAAATGCTCAGGATAAGTCCCTTTTGTATTCCTGTTTACTTAACTACTTTCTGCTGTTATTTTATGTGGGAGAAGAAAGTATAATGTCCCTTCCAACTCTCTACCATCTCTTATGAATTATTATATTTGATAGTTACAATAACATTTAATTGTTCTCATGGCACTTGTTTGAAAGCCTGAAGACAAATATCCGATTACACAATCTAAGATAAAAGTACAAATACAAAAGGCTGCAGTTTTCCCTTTTTAAATTTTATATCATGCTTCTTTGTATATTCAAGCCTTCCACAACTTTTCCCTTTCTACTTCAGTACTCCTTTTTTTTTTCGTTTTCATCCACTCTTTATGCCTTCCCTTGTCATTCTGTAAGAATAGGTGTAGCATTGGTCCTAGTTCCCATCACCTTTGATCTCTCACTTGTCTCTCTTTCAGATTCTTCTGCAGTGGTTTCTCACTTATGCAAGATTAAATATGAGAAATAGCAGACATGATTTTCTTCAAGCTGAGTTAACAGAATTGGGTTTACTCAGACTGAAAAATTGATTTAACTGTTACTGTTTTTCATCTTCTCAGCACAAAACCAATCCTTGCACAACTTTTCCGTAGAGAAACCAAGAAAGCTGCTATGCCAAAAGAGACAGTACCCCAGCAGATCAGAAATTCAGTGAAGCTGATCTGTGAGAATGAAACAAGAAAGCGAGTTCAACCTAATTCCAATGATTTGAGGCTTAACTTTCTGATAAGAAAATTGATAGTTCAGCAGTTTTCTCTGGTACTTCTTTATTCTAGGTTTGAGCTACCTGGCATTTCTAACCTTAGAATTATTTTAACCAAAGACATATTAAAATTATATATACTTATGTATTTTTATTTATATATATATAAACACATTAAAATATATATAATTTTTTTTTTACTAAGTTTGTCAATGAATCAGCACTGAGAAATGAAAAATTTGTTTTGATGGCACATTTCACCTGAGACTCAAAAATTACCTTGGCATTTTTGAAGGATGTTAAATTATATTCTTAATGTTCTTCTAATTCCTGTTTAGTGGAAAATAACTAAGAAACCCTAAAAAAAAAAAAGAAAATTTATATAGGACTGACTTGATTTTTGTCATTTGGAAATTGCCTGTTAGAGCACAAAGCTTCATTAATCTAGGACAGGACAGCCCTCTTGTCTCTGTGGACATGAAGTACCATGATCCCAGGCAGACTTTGGGGAGGAGGAACAAGTTAGCATTTGTTCAAATAAGCATTAAAAGAAGGGGCTGCCAAAAAATAGAAAATTGCAGAATCTAAGGGTAATGATAAGGAAAGGAATTAACCATTTTAATTCTTTATTATTCTGCCAAAATGATGCAATTCGTGTCCTTTCAATGTTTATGTTGAGAATAAATTAATGTATTCTCATTTTTGTTCCTTTTGGTTCTTACTTCAACCTTTGGTCACAGAAATGAGGTGAGATAAAATTGCAGTGACTAATATGGTCCCAAAGAAAAAAGCAGGCTGTTGAACTGGTTTGGGTAATGTGGATTTCTTTTCATTGAGAAATCTTTATATTAGTATAATTTTTCTTGAATAAACTGTGGGCACTAGTTAGTTCCATTTTGCCCACAAAGTACAGCTTGGTTAGCAGTGCTTTAATTTCTGTGGAAGTAGATCATGGAGTCAAGGACAATATCCAGCATCTCTCTAGAGTGCAGCCAGCACTAGAGAAGGAATCAGGCCCTAGACAAAGTCCAAGCAAAGATTATTATTGGAGGTACTTGTGGATTTTTGTCTGAAAACACTTTGTTGACACATATTTTTGGTGTTAAGATGTTTGCTGACTAAGTTTCAGACAGTGTTAATTCTGTATAGCAGTTTTAATATTGAAAAAAATAGAAAATTTGTAATTTTTTTACATGTCCTCTGTATGTTAAATATCTTCATGTGTTGTGCTTCAGAGGCTTGAGGATGTATCCACGACCTACTTTTTCCTTTTGCTATTGAGTCACACCAGCTACATACAGTATGCAGTGGAGCTGCAGGATTTTGACCTCCATGAGGTACTATTTACCCTCTGAAATCATGAGATTACATGAAAGATCTGGCCAAAGAGCCTGACCTGCCTGGAAAACAGATATATAAATCATCTATTTTACCTTCCTTTTAATATAGAATTTAGTAGGTTGAGAATATTTGGGGTCTGGATTAATGTTTATGTAAAACTAAGATTTTTTTTCCATTTTTAATCAATAATTTCTCATACGAAAATTTTATCTGCAACTACTTCTAATAAAAAGTTTGTATAAATGGGCCAAGGAAAGAAAGAGAAAAAATCCAGATAGATGAAAGGGCAAAAAAAAAAAAAAAA
>VZRZ01008555.1:1903288-1925874 GCA_013398175.1 Climacteris rufus
AAAAAACAAACCCAAACTATTTAAGATGACGCTAAGCAAAAAAGAATTTTTACATGAACTTCTACAAAGAAATTTATTATTAACATTTTTTTTCATCAGTGACTAGATGCAATGTTCACTCCATCAATGTTAATGCTACTCCCTCCATTATCTAAAGCTCTGGCAGAAATTCTGAGAGGATTCACTAGCATATTACAATTATGATCAAGATGATGTCAAAATGTCACTAATGAAATGAGTTAGCATTGGTGGACACATTTCTACATTTTGCATGATCCCGTATTACTTCACTGAGGGCAGGCTTTTTTGTCAGATCTACTATACATAAAGATGTTTTCAAAATTTGAAACAAGTATCTCTAATTTTAGCTTTTTGGTTTTGATTTTTTTTTCCCCAAATGTGACTAGTTATATTTAAAGGCAACTTTGATTAAATTTGTTGGCAAATTTTATAGAGGAAAGGGCTATATTATTTTAATTTGGTTTTAGTTGAAAGAATTAAAAAATATTTCTTAGACTTGCAATTTGCCTGATCAAGGCTTTCACACAGAATTTACTTAGTTTTTAAAACATAGACTTCCACTGGACTATATATGCTGATATGTGCAACAAGCTACATACAAGGCCTATTGAATAAGTGCAAAAGAAAAATAGGATCAGAAGGAAAAAGTAAGACTAAGCCCTCATTCAGTATAACAAGCAGTGGTCATTGCACAGACATTTTCAGCAGAGGTCAGCCCTTTTGTTTTTTACTTTCTTCTCCTTCTAGTCTTTCCTAGCAAAAGGTGCAAATTGCACTCTCTCATCTGTTAGGAGATAATTGCATATACACAGGCCATCCCTTTGGAAGTGTATTTGGCATTATTTTAACCTCACTTTGTTCACAGAGCTTTACATTATGCTTAATACCAGTTCCCTCTTTGCTGATCAGCACCAGGGCTGTAGGGCTGGTAACTGCAAGCAAAACACTAGATGGGAATTATTTGTCATCCAATATTCTGCACGTGCTGCAACAAGAAAAAAGAAAAAGATACACTCACAGGAATAAAAAAAAGAGTACATCATTAATGAAGACTCTAAAGGATTTTAAAACGGTTGCTTTGCCATTTTTCTTTTTAAAAATCCAATAAGGGGATTCCAAAAAGCACACAACTATCAAGTTTGTCAATAAGGTTTCATGAACACATGGTTTCCTATTATGGCATATTAAAAATGTTCATCATTCAGTGTGTCTGTACTTAACTCTAAAGAGAAATCTAGCTGCATTTCTGAGACACATTAAGAATTTATTGGGATTTTCCTCCCGAAAATATGAGGGCTGATAACGAATTTGTCGTATCAGTTATGTACCCAGTGAAAAAGTTTTAGTAGCAGAAACTATAGTTTGCTGCAATCAAAGCAATAAGAGTATGCAGCCAGAAGTTTTCATTGTTTTTCTATCAGGGTGGCAGTAAGCTTAAAACTTTCAATCATAAGTAAAATACGAGTATTGTTTTAGCCTGCCATATCATACTGCCATTTTAATTCTTAAAGAGGTTTTACGAATGAAAATACTTTTTTTTTAGAAAGAAGGCAAGCATGATAAAAAGTTAAATAGATGTTTCTGTTCTGGATTCAGAAGGGTCACTGTTTTGAAAATGGAGCTGCTTGAAAGTGCTAAAAATTTATTTTGATTCTTTGACAGTTTTGCACTCAAGGTGAAAGGAGATGATGACGTCAATTCCATTTGATTGGCAGTGATTCTCCACCGCATCTGACATTAATTAATTCTCTTTCTAGCAGGGTCAACAATCAGAACAAAGACTAAATAAGGCAGGAATATCTTTGTGGAAATCAATGAATTGCATGGGGAAAAATAAGCATGAGAGTAGAAAGAACCCAAATAAATATAGTTCATTATTCATTTCACTTAATTGCTGTGGAAAATAAGTGCCTTTGAACTTTCTAAGCCATTAGCAGAAGACACTCAACTCCTGTCTTAAAGAAAAGGATGATTAATACTTAAGTGTTTCTCTGTATCCTGAAGATATATGAAATGATGATCCCACCACTGGGAGCTTTCAACACTGGGCAGCAATCGAACTGTTTCGAAAGGATCAGGTGGAAATGAGGAAAAGACATGTTTCCCAGAATTCAGAGTTAAAATAATATTTTCATTTTGCAATAGTTTGAAATATATTAAAAGACTGTGAAAGAATATCTAAGCTGCTAACAGTCTCAATTAGCTCTTACAGCTCTTCTCAACTCAACAATTTTGCTACCTGTAAGGAAAGTCTTGTCCTTCTCACTCTTAACTACACTAGTTTGGTTTACCTTTGTCATTTGCACCAGGCTGGGGTAGACCTGATCCTTAAGCCATGCAGGTCTTCTCAGACTTCTTCTGGACCCTTGAAATAAGATCTCTCACACTGTGTAATCAAGAAGCAACTGCAGATGACAATACACTACATATCATTATCCAGTGCTATTTTTAAAATCTGGGACACATTGTTATAATGAAGATATTCCAAGTTACTGGTGAATCTAGACTTTGAAGAAAATTTGTTTTCAAATCATTGCAAAATTAAGGCAAGTTTCTCTTTATGTCATGTGGATCACAAAATCATTGTCAATTGCAAAGACTGCTACTGGTATGAAGTTGAGGAGATGCTTTTAAATTATTATGTTTGATTTTTGATGTCACTAGTCTAGTTTTATAGTCTTTAAATTTTCCAGATTATTTAATTGAAGCCATTAAAAAAAATTTAAATGAATAATGAATGTGTCTTTAGGTCCTAAATATGTCTAAAATCTGAACTTGCATCTGAATGTCTTTAAAGTTCTGGGAAAATTAAAACTACTGTTCTATTTCTGTATTATGAGTTATTCAATCCATCTAGATAAACAGAAAATGCTTCTTGATTATTTGTCAAATCTATAATTTATAGACACAAAACATTTATCTTAGGGAAATTAAATAAATAAGTTCATATATAGAAATTTTTCAGAAATGAAAGTTTTCCAATGTGTTAAAAGTATCACAAGTCCTCTGCATGATATCAGTGCTACTCCAGAGTTTATAAGAACAGCAACAAAAAATTTAATAGCTATTTATGGCAACTAAAATATTTCATGCAGCATTTGACAATCCACATTCATCCTTGGTTTGTCAGAGGGCAAACCAGTGCATAACACAAGAATGTTCAGGGATATTTACCTGTACTGTAGGACACAATTTAGAGAAGAACTGTGATGCATGTGTACAATTAGTAATGTAATTTCTTTGTTTTATTTCCATTAGTAGAAACATTGACATAGACCATCTAGACTAAGTGTAGCTTAATTGCTGAATTACTTTTCTGAATACAAAATATGGAAGTTAATAAGTAGCTGAAAGAAGATGGGAAAAGATGCATTAACTGCCCAGTTTTATTATTTTCCTGCTGTGTTAAGTACTGGACTGTTTGAACACCAGCACAACATAAAGGCATAAACCAACACATTTTGACCACTGTTTACATTACATTATCAGCCTTAGGCTATGAAAAAACTGAATTTTCCCCAGGAAAAAAAAATAAAATTATAAAAATTATAGAATGATAAAATCATAGAATGATAAAATCATAGAATGATAAAATAATACCCCTGCTTAAAGAAGGGTCACCTGCAGCAGGTTGCTCAGGACTATATCTGGTTAGGTTATAAATATTCCCAAGGATGGAAGCTCCACAGCCTCTCTGGGCAACCTTTGCCAGTTTTTGATCATGCTTGTAATAAAAAAACCTTTTTTCTTACATTGAAATGGAATTTTCTTTATTATAGTTTGTGCCCACCATTTGCATTTGAGATAGACCAATAGAGTCAGGAATGTAAAAAAGGCTGATGTCTAAGAAGAAGTATTTTTTGGACCAAGATATAAGCAGTTTGTAGAAGGAAACACATAAATGTATCTATGATTCAAGACAAATATCTACTTGGGGTTATTTAGATATTTGTAAAAGGTCCATTATAGTATCTTTTAAGTGTATTTGTGTGTACTCTATCACAAAAGTCAGCTCCCTCATCTATTTCAATCTCTTCATCGTGCACTTTGTGTATGTACAATTTCACACCTAAGCTCTCTTTCAGAGTAAAGCAGTTAGACCTTTCTGGGATGAAAGTTGGTGGCAATTCTGAGCACATTTGCTCTGTTGGGCTATAAAACACTTCTCACATTATTTCAAACATCTTGAACTGGGAAAACAAACAAAAAGCCAGACAACCATTTAACCAAAACAAACAAAACCCCCACAGGTGGGCTAGCAGAAATCTGGCTCAAGTAGGGGACACTTTAGATGCAACCAGTTTGCTCTTGAAGCAGTTAGCAGTAATGTACATGGACATGAGCCACTCAAAACCACAGAGTTTGGGTATCAAGGACTGGGATGACCATCCTAAGCAATGCAGATGTAGCTGTAGGAATACTAGATGTTCAGAAAGCTTTGAGATCAGGCATTTTTCTCTTATGAGAGTAACAATTCTTGCTGAAGTAAAGGGGATGCCCTTATGTTCTGAAGGGGAAGATAGACCCAAAAAGGGTGACGGTAAGGTCATTTGTACAAACTGGCACCTCCTGTGGGGTGTATGACCAAAGTGCAAAAACAATATGAAAGAGAAAGATTGAGAAGGAACAGTTTTGGGAGATAATTCAAGATAACTCTTTTCCTATGCTTCTTATCACCACTCCTGCAGGTTTGCTAGGGATTATAAATTTTAGTTTCATGCGATGATTTTTTAAATGTCTTCTTTTTCATGAGTGACATTGCCAGTGAAATATTGCCAGGTTTCAAAGAATCTGAGACTCAACAGTTGTTAGCTGTGGTTATTGCTGACTGCTACATGCATGAACTTTACTGTCAAAGAGAGGTGGGCTTTCATTTAGGCTTTCATTTGGGATCTTGAACTGTCCAAGAGTAAAGACACTGTGAAGGTGAGACACTGCAGTTTCACCACAAGATCACCTGTGTTACACTATAACTCAAACTCATGTTGCCCGACTGATTGTGAAACAAATATTAAACCATGTCTTTGTTTTGCTTTAGAGCAAGGCAATATGCTGGCTCCTCCAAGTGAAAAATACACCTCTAGAGCAGTGAGCTCAAGACTTTTATGTCTGTATGGTCTCAGAAGTGCTACACTGGAAAAGTCATTGCAGCACATCTCAGGCGATAATATATTCTTCTTTATTCCCTGAACGCTCTTCCTTCAGAAACTTTTTCACAGACCTGCAAAAGGTGGCATTGTCATCTGAAAAGTTTTAGAATGGGTCTGTTTTTTCTAAACTTGGAATCTTACAGTACTGACTTTCAGTACTTGTCTGAGATTAGGGATGGAGCTGGTTTGGTTTAGTAAAAATCCATCAGAAGCAAGCAGCTGGAGATCTTGTCCCTTTCTTGTAAGTTGCTTTTCTCTTTTGCTTTGCCTCTGTGGGGTGAGTGGGGAATGTCAGTTAAGTATCTAAAATTAAATGCAGGAAAAGCAAACAAAGCTTTAGAAGGGAAAGTGTCAAGAGAATGAATCAGGCTTTTCTCAGTCATGCCAAGGAATAGTACAAGAGGCAACAGACAGAAACAGATGCACAGAAAGTTCCACCTGAACATGAGGAAGAACTTCACTGTCTAGTGACTGAGCACTGAAACAGATTGCCCAGAGAGGGTGTGGAGTCTCCCTCACTGGAGATATTCAAGAACTGTCTGGACACAATCCTGTGCAATGGGCTCTAGGATGGCCGTCCTTGAGCAGGGAGGTTGGACCAGATGACCCACTGTGGTCCCTTCCAATCTGACCCAACCTGTGATTCTGTGATTCCAGTTCCCCCAAACAAGAGCATTCCATTTTATAATCTGTCCATTCTTTCTCGATTGACAGTTCTCTAAAATTACCTGCATGTTATCCCCAATGCTAGAAGGTGAACATACCAGAGAAGAGGCAGTGCAGAAACAAATTTAGGGAAACCCTACCAATTTACAGCGTCTTGCCAAAAAAAGATGATTTTTCAATTGAAATTAATAAAAACTATCAAACTTTCTAAAAAAGTAATTTTGAACTAAAATAAAATAATTTTTAATAACCCTGAGTTTGTAGAGAAATTGTGGGTTTTGGTTAATGACATAACTACATTGCTTTCTTCAAATAAAATTGTCATTGTTAACTTCTAATAAAATTGTTTATTGGCAACCATAAAATTTCTGCTTTTGGGTATAACCTTTTTCTTTTGCTTCTGAGAAAAGAAAGGTGAGTGAGAGAGATCCATTTTTAAAAATGAAAATTATTTTGTTTCCCTTTTATTTTAATCACAAGATATTTTGAACAAAGTCTGTATGCTTCAGTGATTCCCAAATCCTTTCTGTGTCCTTGCCTTAACTCAGATTTGCAATCAGAGCTGCCTGCTCTAGCTTTAACAGCCAGACTAAAATCAACAGCTCAATCCTGTACCAATGAAAACAGTGGGAGTATTTTCATTCACCTGGGTAGGCAGTAGATGGTGATTAGGATCCACATATATCCCAGGCTGGCCCTTGGTCTATATCTCTCCTTCCAAAAACATCCCTGTCACCTATGTATCTGCTAGTACTATGCTGAAATCACAGCAATATCTCATTTCTAACTTCATGTAGAATCAAACAAAACAAAAACTGCCCAAAATGGATAGCAATATGAAGTCAAAGCCAGTCTCTGCAGGTCTGGACACCATCTAGCTCTATAACATGGTACCCCTGCTTGGTCTAATCTATCTGTTGGGGGTGTTGGGGAAGGCTGAACAGCAGAGGAGCTGAGAGGTGCACTCTGTGACATGGACCTCTATTTTTGAATGTTTGGTAAGTAACAGGGAGAAATTCTGCTTGCCTAAGAGAACAGAAAGTGTTTTGAGTTTGAAGTGCTGTGTAAGAATGCTTTTTTTTTTTTTTTTTAACATTTTTTAATATAATCTTCACTGAAGCCCAGTTTCCAAGATATGGTATATACAGTGGGAGTCATAAAAGGACTAGATGTTTATACACAAACTGGGAACAATTCTAGGTTAGCATCATGTATGGGCTGATTGTCTAAAAGGTAGTTACAAGCATGTGCAGGAACTGCTTCAGCTTCACTGAAACCTGCCTGTACCGCTTGAATTTACACAGACTAAGAAATACAAAAGTGCAAATTCAAGGAAACTCAACTTTCAGCTTTTCATATCTCTGCAGAATGAAGTATCCAGGGGAGTTTCTCATAGGAGTGTGAAAGGACTCAAAATTGCATCTTCATATATTTCTACACTTGAACCATGCCTTGAGGTACTCACAAAAACTTTGGGTCCTGTTGTGTCTGGTACTGAAGAACCTCACAGGAAGACAGTTATATACTCTCTTACTGTATTGTTCTGTCTGTCCAGTCTGTAATTAACTGTTCAACTCATCTACTAAAACTTATTGAATCAACAAGTTTGTTGATTCCTACGTATTTCTAGAATCACCAGATTGCAGCAATGGCTGTGTGAAAGAAATCCTAAAAGCAAATGAAGCCAAATGTCCTTTTGAGCTCATTATCAAATCTCAGAGTAATTCTAAAAGCTCTAAAATCTACCAGAAAAATGATGTCATAATAATTTTCTGTGGACCCTTTACTGGCTCTTTGTGCTTGCAATACTGCAGAATGATGCATCATCATTAGTTATTACTTGGATTTCAGAAGCATCCAACAATATGCTAAATGCTTCTACAGTGCAGGTGAAAACACAGTCTTTACCTAAAAAAGAGGGAAAGGTCTAAGAAAAGAGAAGAAGACAAAGGAAATAGAGTGAAATATCCTTATTCTTGGATAGCTCTAATACTATCTGGACAATCTGTTTTTTCTTTCACAAAGAGTCTGAGATACACTTTCACTGGGCCCTTTTTCACTTCTATCCAATCTCTTTTTTCAACTCGTGTTCACTCATGGAATAAATGAGACCAATAAGCAAAATGGATTAAATATCATGGTCTGAACTCTACTGAAATCAATAAAATAAAATACTTTCTGCTAACTTCAGTCAGCTACAGACTATGGTTTAATCAGCCAGGTGCATTTAAGTGTCACCATTTCCTTTAAATTAATTTTAAATATAGATTAAAAAAATTATCATAATTGGCCCAGATTCTATTTCTGGGAAATCCAATCTGAACACTACAGACTGAAATACCTCCCTAAAAAGATATTAGGTTTTTGTGCATGAGAGAGGGAGCCATGCAAGCATATAGTTCTGCTTCTACTATTAAACTTTGTTCAATAATATTAGCTATCTGCCTCTGATTTCTTCAGACTGTAAACTGCTTGTCTCCATACCCTTCTAAAGCAATTACCACTTTCCTGACACTTTGAGTTATTAATAGTTTTTGTTGTTATTAATATTAATTCCAAACAATGGCAAAACAAATTGGGTGTCCTTCACACAAAAAGTGAGGCGTATATTTTGACTGTCCTCTATGGAGCGTTTTGCTATGGAGCGTTTGTGATTTCAAGTGTAATATTGGTCCCAGCATAAATACCAATATCAGTGCTGTTGATAGTTGTTGTGATGGCCAAGTGTCGCATCTGGCAAGTGAAAGCAGACCTTAGCTCTGCACATAGAAGTGTACATTATTTATTATGAGTTATTTCATGCACTATGTGAGGATGTAAAATTGTAACTGAACTGTATGGAGAACATGTCCTTCACCTGCGAGTGATTTCTACAGAAATCCCTCAAAAGAGAGCAAGAAATTTTAAGATCCTCAGGACTAAGTGAGTTTCTGAAGTGATAGAATGAGTAGAAAACGCAGTTCATCCTCTCTCATTCCCACTGGCTAAAAAACCATAAGAAACTCAAATAGACTGGATACTTGGCACTGTCCTTCCCTGGCTGGAAGTACTGTAGCCCAGTCAGTCCATCCAGGATTAGATGTATTTTCTCAGAAATACCAGGTGAAACAGGCATGCCTGTCTGCAGTCCTCTGGAAATCTGAATCGTGTCTTATGGATTTTCCTCTGAAACAAAATGTATGTGGTGTGATAGGTGTCAAATTTTCCTTATGGAGACACAAGATCACCAAGATGTTTTTTTATTTTTAAGCTTAATCATCTTCTTTTCTCATTTTTTGCACTAACAATCATGTTTTTCCTCACTCTTCTTCTAGAATAAAAATTCCTGTATGAGTTCATTTCAAACCATGACCAGGATGAGTGATGGATTCTCATGCTGCCAATAACATACATAGATTTACATATCTATCAAATGTTATACTAAAATCCCACAAGTAATAGCTTCTTCTTCATGTCTCTCATAAAGTCAGCAACTATGATTTTGTATTTGGAAGTGTGAGAAGCATATTTCTTCCTCTCCTCCTCTTCATGCTTCGCATCTCTTTTTGCTTTGGTGGGACAGGCACAAAAGCCTGAAGGCACAAACCATTCCGTTTTGCGCTCTCTACTGTCTCATTCCACAAAATGCACTTTGAATCTTCTGTCTATCTCATATGAGGATCATTCCACAGCTGGGAAATGACTCTTAGAGAGGAAGAGAAACTGAATGTGATATATGTGGAATATAGGGGATAGAACAATATTAGCACACTGTTATGGTAAGTATCCTTGCCTTGTTGAATAGGTAGCGTCAATGTCTATCTGGGATCGATGACTCAAGCTCACTGGGTGTGTACATGATGATTCAGGCTTATGTGCACAGAACAACTTTCATTCCATGATTCAGCCCATCTGTGGTCTGCCAGTGTGGCTGTGGCTGCAGCTTCTGTGACATCTTTCCCCATAGATGATTTTCCCCTATGAGGTCATGCTGCTTCTGTTCAAAGAGACACTACAGAGAGATGCCTTCACTTTCTGGAATCCCGTTGTTTCCTGTATTTGCTCTTAGAGTCCTTACAAACTGTAAAAAAGGACTGCAATTTTCACAAAAACTTGTGCATGCAGAAAGTCACTCTGGAAACAGGAGGCACTGTCATTTTTATATCAACAAATCACTGCAGTCTCATGTGGGCCCCAGGGCTCTGTCCAGGTCTCGTGGGCTCTGTCATTGCAGAACAATTGTTGACAACCATTCAGTAAATCTATGGTCAAATAGGAGATGCCCACTGAAGTTGTCAGTGCTGATTCATGGGAGATCTGGTGGCCAGTCACTGTTTTATCCTTTGATGAGACAAACCAGCTTCAGCCAGAATCTGTACATTTGACTTGTAACCATTCAAGGCTAGCCTGAACAGGGAACCCTCCCAAACTTCTCAGTCATTTTTTAGGCTACAAGTGTCATCTTTAACAGCACTGAAGGAACTGTCATGCTAAACTTTATGGCATTAAACTGAAGTTTCTTATTTAAAGATGCTTGTGTTGTAAGCTGCAGGCAAGGGGTTTGCCAGCTGTATCTGGTGTTCCCATGACTGAGCAGGAATATAACCCTGTAGATACATGTCCCACAGACAGGTATCAAATTACCCTACTACCGTGTGCCTTCTTAATGAACCATTAGCAGCTTTGGGACCTGAGAAGTTTTATCCATAATTACTTCAACACAGGTTATATGAAGAAAGCAAGCTGAAAGACAGAAATATGTTTTGGTATTTATTTTAATTTCAGAATAATGCAGCTGTTTTAATCAGAGAGGTGCCTTCCAGGCAGATGTTCAAATCACGTGGGAGTTCATATGCCAAATGCAAGATTAATGGGCTCACATGCTAATGAAGCACTCTTTCACTTTCCATGCCAGGGACTAAAAGCCCCAGCCCTTCAATGGTGAAGCTGAGCTACACCATTGCTTAGCTGCAAAGGTTTATTCCTGGGGGATTTTCAGAGATTATATCACTGATTCATCAAACAATCTGTTTAGCTTTATCCTTTTCATGCTATAGTAAAGGGCTTAGCCCTTTTCTCCTCACATAGGCAAAACTCATAATTTGCCTGTCTAGGGTATATGGCATCATTGCTCTGCAGAGCATTTTCATCCTGCTTCTGATGAGGCACTAAACAGAAAACACTTCTCTTAAACAAATGAGTACAGGCTTGGTTATAAGAAGTGACATTTCAGTCTGCCCTGGATAATAGACCAAGAGTCAATTTAGTGTCAAAAATTACCAAATTGCCTGCCTATATGAAAGGTTTTTCGTTTTGTTTTCTTTCAGTGGTAGGCAAGCTGGCTGAGATTCTATCTCCACCATGAAAAAGGCCTTTATTTTGTCTTATTAAATGAAAGCTGAGCTTATCACTAACATCACAGGCTAGCCCTAATGGCTTTTACAATGGCCCTAATGGCCAGCCTGAGAGACTCCCTGGGCCACATTCTCAGGCCGTATAAACTAATGAACAACTGGACCCTTCATTTTTAGTACTTCCTTTCTCCCATGTGTCATTTTCCACCCAGTAGTAAGCTACAGCATAAAGTTATTTCCTGTGTCTGAGATTTGGCCTCACAATTTTCATACAATTAATCATTTTTAAACAAGATCCTGCTTTAAATCTCAAACATCCAGGTTCAGAAGGTCGGATTTAAAGTGTTCATGAGTATAGCCTGATCTTCTTGCCCATCTTTGCCTATACCTGTTTGTAGGGCTGTGCCTGAGTGTGATTTAGGAATTGCCTCCACCAGCTTATCACTGGTTTTGTAGAACCCAAATTACCTTCAGTTTCTTTGAACTTTATGGAAAGGAAATAAAACATAATAAAATATTTTTCCCAAAAGGGCAGTTGTGTAGTATAATCTGCATTTCTCTTCTATTTCAGGCTGCCTCAAGAGGACACTATGTTGCCAAGTTTATACAGCTATAATCATCATGTATTTATGCAAAATAAGAACTATGTAATAGTGCAACATTAAACAGGATGAGATTGTTATTAAAAGGAAAATACTGAAGAACATAAGCCTTTTCTTTCTAATACTTGCTTTTGTAGGAGTTCAAACTGAAGCTTTAGCCAAACACCGGCATGTATCCATCTCTTTATTACTTTACCAGTGTTGATAGACTAAGACAATTAGTGTCTCTACACAATTTATTAAATATATCGATTTTTAGGTCACAAAATGCTCTTTGTGAGAAACTGTCTTGTCGAATAAGCTCTAAAAGGATCTGTATTTTACAAACACAAATGGTCAAACACTGGAAAGTTTATAGCTGGAACCAACCACACCACAACTACTAGCTATTTGGACAGATTAACTTCTGTGTGTAGTATCTCCTAAAAAGTGTCTAATGCCCTTAGCTCTCAACCAGCCACAGAACAGAGGCCTGGACTGTTATCCTACTCCCCAAAAGTTCCTCCTGTACAAGGAAGAAGGAGGACCACACTGCCAGATTCACTGGTTGCCATCTGTGCTGGTTCCAGGGATATGGAAACACCCCTCTTTGCACCCTGACTTGGGATGTGGATGCAGGTCCACACTACCCTTTTGTAGATACAATGGAGATGCTGCCTCATCCATGTAAGAACATAATATGTAGAAACACAAGGACAACTTCAGATTTGGACAGTTTTAAAGTGTTGCAGAACATCAAAACAGTTGCGTTGAACCAGGTCCAAACAGACCCTGGCAGTGACAAGGTGGGTGCCTGGTTCGGTACAGAGGAAGATGGAGCCATGCACTGATATTTCCCCACACAGACTCCACCAGCTGAACCTCAGAGGCCTCCTGTGCCAAGTTTGCTTTCTAGGTGTTTCGATTCATGGATTTATCTTCCTTGTTCATTCTCCCCTTGAATCTAAGTGAGTTTTGAGCACCAATAACATCCTGTAGGAGCAAGTTCCCCACCCTAGTTACACACAGTGTGAAAATGTGCTTCTTTTTGTTTGTATTCACCTTACATCTTACTCGTTTTGGTGAGCCACTATTTTTTACTGGGATGAAATGGTGAGCAAACCATCCTTATGTGCCATCTCAACAACACTCACAATTTCATGGGCACTTCTCTTACCCCTCTAGAATTTTTCTCTTTTTACAGTGTTGTCACCTGGTTTATTTTGTTCTTGCCTCCATGGAAAGCTTTATATTCCTTTGGTTATCTTTTATGCTCCTCTCTAAATTTTTTTCCTTTTTTCTGGCACCTCTTTTCAGATGGGGACAATCAGAACTGCCTGTGTAAGGAGAATATAAAATCTGCCATGCCTCGATATTCCTGAGAACAGAAAGCGAGGAATCAGCCCTTGCACAAGTCTCAACATCTCCTTACAGGTTCTATCAGAATTTGTTATCTTATGTTCCCCAAAGCAGTAGTTATGCAACAGATTTGGTTGCCTTTCAGTCAGGTGTAATGTGATTCCTGAATGTATATTACTCCACACACCCAAGAAACCAGGCTGAGATTCCACATTATAATTTTTCAAGTTGCAAAGCTAGTTTAAAAGCAGTCTTCCCCACCTGTGTTGGTACTCAGATGTGGCAATTCAAATCTCTGGGTGACCATACTAAAAAATGTCTGAATGGAATGATCTAAGCTAAAGACACTCTCTCCCACCCTTCCTCAAGAGTTGCTTTTCTGTGTTTATTAATCCGTATCACTCCAGTAGTCAGCAGCAATACCAATGAATGAATTAGCCTTGCTGAAGGACTGATAAACTTCCCCCACCAGGGGTGGGGTAGCAGAGAAAGGAATGAGCAGGTGAGAAGAAAAAAAAAGGAATGAAACTTCTTAACTTGCTTCTCACCAGCAAAATCCTCATGTAAAACCGTGGTCTAAGAGGCAATGAATAGCTGCACTGATTTCATTAGTTGTGCTTTTCTCAGGGAGGGATTCTGCAGATGGGAGGGATTTGGGAGGTTCCTGGGTGAAAAGGTTTTATGTCTATGCAGGCAGTGATGCTCTGAATTTTTTGTGGTTTCTCACGTATAGGCCCACTGCCTACAACATCAACAACACACCATACCCCCTATTCTCCCTTTAAAAAGAAAAATAAATTAGCAGATTGAGAGATAGAGCATAGAAGGATGGATAATATGGGAATGTTAAGGAGCAGTGAAGTGGGAGGCTGCTCCTGTGACTGAGACAGCAAGCAGACTTTTCAACATACTAGTCAGGAGGTTTAAGACAAGACTGGAGAAAGCAAAATAGGAAAATGCAATTCCAAACTCCCAGTGACATATTTAAGTAGATTCTGCCCTCTTTAAACTTCAGATTTGCTGCAGTTTACATCACTAATCCTCTCATTCCTTAAATGCCAATCAGGCCTCTTAAGGGGGCACTTGGGCAGGGAGGTGGTCTGGGACTTGCCATTCCTGATAAGCAGAAAGTACTTGCACAGATATTGTATCCAGGGTGCCTTTGTGACTGTCAGACAAACAGCAGCAAGTTCTCAACCAAAAGCGCCCAGCCAGGTCCTCTCCAAGTGCCAGCCTATACCTCAACTGAAGCAAATTTATGCCAGGGAAGTTCTGGTCAGATAATTTTCCAGTTTCCTCAAAAAGCCTTCAGCATACAAACAATACTTTGAAGCATTTCACACTCAGAAGATAGTTGAGCTGTTTGTTGGCATTTTAAATGAAAATTTCTGTCATAATTTAATCCATTTTAAAAATATATTTTTTACTTGCATGTATATCACAAATTGCATGTTTCTGAATTAAAAAAAATAAAAGCCACAGAACTGGTAGCTCATGATTTATTTCAGTACAAAAGCTCTCAGAATAAGCACATACAGAATCAGTTTATCTATATGAATATTCATGTTTATGGTAGACAATATCAAGAAATTAAAGAAATAACACTTAATTATTGCCTTAACACTCCTTTATAACCTTGCAAGCTAAACTCTCAGTGAACTTTGATTTGTTAAGATATTTCAATAACCAAACATTTTCCTTGCAAGCACATGTTCTTTGAGGAAATATATCAGGTTAAAAGAGTTTATGTTAAAAAAAAGACGTCTTAAACAAATGTTAAAAATTACACCATGAAATATGAGATCTTTCTGGAGACCAGGTAACTAAATATCAGAGGAACATGTTATCTTCATGGAGAAAATCTGTGTTTTAAGTGAAACCAGAGGGGACCGGGTCAGTCGGTGTGACCCTGCAGGCATGCTGAACAAGCCTAACTCCATTTCAGACTCCGTCAGTGACTGCTGCAGCGAGGTGCTTGAAATGGGGCTCTGTAGCTCCACAGTATTGTTTTTCCGCCTCCATTTTTCACAGGGAGCCCAGATGAAACCTCAACACAGAGAAATATAAGTATTTGCACTTAGATTTTTTTTTTCTTCCTCTGGAATTACCTATCTGAATGTTTGGTGTTTTGATAAATGAGTGCAGCCACTGTACATTAGTATCTGCTCATGCTGATTAGTTCAATTAGATCTAAAAGTCTGCATTAGTTATTGTAGTTAGTAGATTTTAAATAATAAATTTGTTCCTATATATTTTAATAACCCTTATGTTTCTTTATACCTATATGTTTGTCACATTTATATTTCATTTGGTTTTCTTTTCTTTGTGGTTAGTAAGATTTATTTCTTAATTTTGAAAGTTTATTTTTGCTAAGTTTATTTTAGTTGTTTATTTGATAGTTATTTGCTTTTTTTTTTCTGTTTTATGTCAAATCTGCCTAGAGTTTAAGGAAGGAATATTTTAAAGAAAGTGCTTGTAGCTTGAAATAAACATTTTACATTCAACATTTCTTTTATTTGTAACCTTCTGTGGGACTGAAGTAACACAATAAATTGTATACAATACCTGAATGTAATTTTCCAGAGCTGACTATTAGCTTTGCCAAGATTTTGAGGATATCACTCTTCTTTTTTTTTTTTTTTCAAATTGCTTTATATATGCAGCAAAAGACCAAAGATACTTTCTAGCACATTGAAATGTTTCAAATTTAGATGTACCCCAACATCTCTTTGATTTATTTGGCTTATGAAAAAAAGTTATGAGAAGAGAGAGTGAGCACAGGGAGTCAGACCAGCTTGCTGCATTGTACACATGGATGCAGATGTAAAGCTCGATACAAACTCACATGGCCAAGCACCTACATTCAGTGAAGACAACTGCAGCAATGCAGTCACTACATTTCATTAAATGCACCACTAAGCTGTAGAAAAGTCTCTGTACAAGAATTGAGAGTTGTTGCAGCTGCAGCAAGGTATTAACTCAAAGCAGGAATGGGATAAGACCAGTAAAAATTTGTCAAAAGGATTCTCTCACTGTGATAAGTTGATTATTTGCTTTGAGTTCTTTATGTCATTATTCCAAGGGACTGCAAGCCATTTGAAGTGCATATTTAAAAAAAAAAAACAAAAACTGGGATCCGTTCCATTTTGTACTCTGGCCCATGGATTTTAAAATCCTTGGTCCAAAGCAACCAAATGTCAGTTCTCCTAAGCAAGCCAGTTGCCAGATGTTTAACAATTGATGGCCCAGATGACAGAGGTCACCATTTGTTTTGGGCAGCTGTCCTTCAGTGAGCAGTGCTCCGGAGGACTGCTGGCAGATGCCAGATGGTTCTGGATGGGTGCTCTGGCAGCTCCAGGGCCACAGGCTCCTGGCAGGGTCTGGGGGATGCAGCAGATTCCCAGAAAGATATCAGTCAGAGAAGGTGGGATTTAAATCAGAACCTTTGAAGTCTATATAAGTTAATATGAATGAATTTGAGGCCAAGTAAAATAATGCTGCAAGGGGATGGCAGTAGCAAAGCTGGGCTCTCACAGAACATCTAAATACCCAACTCATTAAGCTTTCCTGTGACCTGTATATCCTAGGTCAAATTCATATGGAGACTACAAAGCCCACAGGCTAAATTATATATTTGAGAATCCAGCTAATCAGTCTCGCCTAATAAAACTACAAGAAAATGCATGTTTCAAGCTGACATCACCATAGACAAAGTGCATGTAAAAGTGCACTGTAAAACAATGAATCTAGTGCTTTCCAGCCTCAAACTGGGATGACTGGAGGGGCATCTGATAGAGGAGCTGTAAAATCATTAGTTGAAAGGAGAAGGTGAATAGGTAACGATTGGTCACTGCCTTTTCCATGCAAGAGCTAAGAGTCATCAAAGGGAAACCAGCAGGACTGACATTCATGATAAACCAAAGGAAAAACTTCCTCACCAAGTGTTGTAACCTGCAGGACTGCTTCCCACAGGATAGGGATGGACTGGAGGTTTATTAGTGGTCAGAAACGGCTAAATCCATTGCAGGCAAATCTGTCAAGGCTGCCTGAATACAAAGAATTGTGTGTTTCCTTTGTACTTATACTATTCTTCAGTTTATTTATTATAGACTATGTCAGGTACAGAATGATGAGTTTGGTAGTTACTTGGCTGGGCCACCGTGGCCATTCTCAAGGTCTCACCTTCAGCGCTGTATAATCACAGAAATCTGGAGAAGGAATGCCTCTTTTAAAAAGGGTTCATATGAGGTATGTTATCCAGACTAGCTCAGCCTAAGGAAAATGTTGTACAGCCTACTAGCTAACTTCTTGCAGGTCTTTGGAGATGTGGTGATTTTCAGGTTGCTTTTCAGTTTTGCTCCCTGCCAGCAGGAAAACAGGCTATTATAAAATAAACATAAGATTATAAACAATAGATTTCTTTTAGTTCCTTATCTTTTTTGACTGTGTAGAAGTAAATCATTGGCCACTAGAAGCCTCAGGTTGAAAATCAGCAGTGACTGTTCTTGGGAGGTGGATTGCAGTCCTGGTCCCCATTCTTGCATTCCTTTGTTTTCCTGGGTAAAGCTATACAGCTTAGCAGTCATGTGCCATAATCTCATGCTTGCTGCATGGCAGTTTCCAAGGAAACTCGCAGGCTGCACATGCTAGGAGTGATCCTGAGGGAATGTCAGCTACAATTGCCTTGGTGGAAGCTTTGCTTGGAGTGGAAGGTTACACACAGTAGAAGCTGGGTTTGCCTCCCCAGATTAGGAATTGAGTGTTAGAATGTGTTTAAAACAAGCACATATATTGTTTTCCAGATAGATACAGGAGGATAATACTTCACATTAATTTAATTTCTTTAGTGTATTTTTTTTTCCAAACCATGTTCTACCTATTTCTGTAGCCTAATATTTGTGATCTGTAAAAGCCTGATTTCTTCATTGACGCCATTTTGTTAAGACCACTTTATTTAAAATAGCAATAAACATGTAGGAAAAAAGGGGATTAGGAAAACACGGGATTAATAAAACAACTTATTTTCCTGGAAAGCATAAGCTTTTGAAAAAAGTTTCTATGCTAGAAAGGAAAAAAATTAGTTTAGAAAACAAGAGAAAGGTTCAGCCTCCTAATGAGAGTAGCACCTGATATCTGCATACTACATGTATCCAGTACTATCTGAGTATGTTGAATGTTATCAGGCTGCAGCTTTTCAGCCTCTGAGATCTGAGGAGCCTGCCCATACTACACAGGTCCTGTACACCTCAGGGAGCATGGTTTAGGTTTATAGGGGTATTTGTGAAAGTGTCTGTCCACGTACATACTGTTCAGCTACTCATTTGACCTGAAGTTACACAGAACGTGTTTGGGGAGAAGATTATAGATTTGGTTTTCTTCTTTTCTTCATTCTTTCTTTGTGTTGTGGTTGCTTTTGTTTTGTTTTGAGATCATGGACAAACACTAATTTTGCATCCCCATATCAGAGATATAACACTGTGAAATATATGGGCTGTGACAAAGAAAACAGAGTACATGTATCTTCTAGCTTCCAAATACTGGAGGAATGTTTGAAAGGAACCAGTGTGATATTTAATAAAGGTTTTTATTGTCCATCAACAGCAGAATCTCAGACCATCAAGCATCAGAGTTTAAATCCAAACATTTCTTTCCACCATGTAATTTGGGACACTGAACAGAAAAGCTTAGTGATGGTGAGGAAGTCATGAACAGAAGGGAGAATGTCAAAGCCTGTGTCTTATTCTAAAGGAGAAAAATAGCAAAAAAGTAAATAACCCCCACCAACTCCCTGCTCTGCAATAAAATACATAGAAGAGAAAATAAAGATTGGAATAATAGAAAGCTACTAGATGTCACCAGTTATTTTAAACTGTTTTAAATTAGACAGGAAATCAGTGCCATATTATCACACAAAATATACAGTAGAGGCAGAAACACAGAAACACGTCCCTAATTTTACCAAAATGCATTTGTTTCGTAACAGAAATATGTAGAAGAAAGAATGCATATCCAATCTGGAAGAATGTTAGCATTTAACACTCTTTTCATCTTTGTGAAAATACTCCCCTTCTGGGATACTGCCAAGAAAGAGAGATTTTGACAGGCTGACTTCTTCCAGGGATATACTTCATGTCTAAACCCAGCTTCAGTTGTGTGTCTTTTTCTACTGAATAGTAGCTAGTGTGTGATTTTTGGGTAGCTTTTTTGGGTTTGGTTTTGTTTTGTTTTGTTTTTAACCTCGAAGACATTATTTGGTTTTGAACAAGAACACTGTAATATGTTGTCTTGCAAATCTGAATTCATCAGGTAGCTACACAGGTATAGAGAGTCTGCTTACTTTTAATCTATAAACAATGACATAAAATGTCTCATTTCTAAGCTTCTGCAGATGCAAAATGTAACATGGAACAAAAAAAATTAAAATTTTCTGTCATGACATTTCGTCCCGTTTACAACACTGAGATTAAAAAAAATAAATCAATAAACAGGAAGTTGCTTCAAAAATACAGCTCCTTCTATGAAGCTGACATTCTTGGTTGCCTGCTCCCTTTGAAGAAGGATAATTGAACAGGCTCTAGTTACAGGGGCCAACCCTTTTGAAAGCAGAGCTCTCTAGGTGAAGGTTATTCTTTACTCAGGGGTTAATCAGGGACCTGGATTTCAGTCTCTATAATACTGCTGGGAGGCAAGGATTGAAAATAAATTCCTCACTTCAGAATTGCTCAAGATTTCAGTCTCCAATGTTGATTGGCACTGATAAGAGTGTCTCTGGTTTTCTTTTTTTTTTCCTATAATGAAAGCATAATCAATTATCTTTTCTTTTTAACTATTTGCTATTAGCTTCTGCGTCTAGATAGTCTAGAGATCTATAAAATATCAAATACTTGCTCTAATATCTAATTCTAATTTTAGCATGTGTGATCTTAAAGCATGTTAGTTACACTTGTGTTGGTGTTGCAGTTACAGAGGAAGACAATGGGAAAATCTGTATGCATAAAAACATCCTTGTCTTGCAGTTTGATCCCAGATTTCTATTCCCTGACTTATGGAATGATCTGGAAGTCAACTTCCACTTCAGGAACTCAGTGTGATAGAAACGCTCACCATACACAAAGACAAAGAAACAAGAAAAAACAGTCAAGATGGATCAGAAAACCCAATCATCTGGAGGCAGAAACCAAATCAAAATAGAGTTGAATGCACTGTGGGAAGTAATGTGTGAGGGAAATCTGAGTTTTGGTCTCATGTCCAGGAGGGGATGAAGTGAGGAAGGATACACTGACACTGGCAATTTGAAATGAGCTGAGGATACAGAAGAAATTAGTTAACTGGGTCTTCTTAGTGTCTTCTAAAACACCTGCATTTTCTTCGGTCAAGACAGAAAACCCCCGTTTTTAAAATTAAAAGAATTGACTATGGAAAAATTCCATATATGATAAAATCTATTTTCCTATCAAAAACCTACGACCTCATGGCACTACATTATTGCCTTCTCTGCTCTAGGACTCAAGTAGAAGCATTCAGGCAACCTGGAAGTCTCCAGGTAGTCAGATAAAGCAGACTGTCCCTGCTGTCATGCTTTTTTCTAACTCTATATCTAAAAAAAACCCAAACCAATCCCCCTCCTCCCAAACAAACAAACAAAAATACCCGCAAGAAGAAAAAAAGAAAAATGAAAAAGGTGAGTTGAGAGAAGTGCTTGGTTCATTCTTGACAAATTAGTTTTCCTCTTATTGTTGCATAGCTGCCCAGCTGAAGGTTGCTACCTGAGTTTTTAAACAGCAGATGCTTTGGCTTCATCTGAGTTGGTGCTGTTACATCTGCCAAGTGCTTGCATTTATCCAGACTATTTAATTGCATAAAACATACTGAACACTGCTTATTTTAATTCTGTGCTTTTATAAATACATTTTTTGTTTTTCCAAGACAGTAGGTGCCTGGCTGTTTTAGCCAGTTTTCTTCCCTTCTGCATCGTCAGACTTTTCTGCTTCTGGCTTGGAGATTTTTTCAAGGGTCTGTAATGTTCCAAAGAGAGCAAGGAAAAGAAAACACAAGAGCCCCAGTCAAATGCAGTGATGCTACTTAAATGCATTCTTCCATGAGGAGTACTGCAATACGTTGCTCTGTAGTCCCGGTTTTATTTATTCCGTGAGGTGAATTCTTCATACACAGAGAAAGTGAGGAAGGAAAATGGCTCCCATAGGTTACCGAATGCTTCACGAGAACGGAGTAACACTCCTGGCTTCCACCCATCCTGTCAAACTATTCAGCAGCATCGCAGGAGGAGCTGAACACCTGAAGGAAGCAGCCCTGAGCAGCTTGTCCGAGGTCAGGGGAGCATCCCGAGCGCTCAGGTTAGCGCTCCGGGGTTCCCGTTCCCAGCTGTCAGCATGGCTGCCGAGCTGTTCACAGAGATTACCTGTGGCTTGCCTCTTTACAGTCCTTCCCACTCTTTGTCAGTCCCAGTTTTTGACGTCTCATTTAAAATTAGATCCTAATTTTGAAACCTGATCTACGCGAGCGCCGCTCGGCAGCTCCGGCAGCTCCAGGGAAAGTCTGCCCGCACGGAAGGGCTGCTGGGACGGCAGCCAACCATCGCAACTGTTCGGGGCTGGGACATGGCTGGCAAATTTGTCCGGCATCCAGCTTCCCGGGATTGCCCGCCGGAGGAGCCCCGGGAGCCCCCGCCGCGCCGCCCCGCCCGCCCGCGGCCGCAGGGACAGCGCACGGACACCGCATGGACACCGCGGTCCTTGCTCTCAATTCCTTTTGTTTTCCCACCCCAGGCCAGAAAAACAGCGGCACACCTGTGTTTTATAGCTTGTCACAAAATCAAGGCATCTGTGGAAGTCACAAGAGGAGAGTCCCCCTGCATCTTCCACTAGTTTTGCACCGTTCCCAAAACTATCAAGGGATATTGGCTGCTGATTTAGTTTTGTCCCTGAAGAAAAAGCTGAGTTATCTGAAAAGAGCTTACAGGAAGAGAGGGTCCTTTAAGAAATTCTATTTGGCTTTCTTTTTTTCCTCCCATATGTATTGTCCATGTAGGAATTTGCTTAGGTAGGACATAAGAGTGTATCTGAGCAACGGGCCAGTAAAAAATCACTCAAAAATTTATTTTAATCTTAAGAAACCTCTATTCACCCACAAAATTCCAGCAATGGTAAAATGAGTGGAGACTATCATAAACATTCCTGTGTCTTGTGTGCTGGTCTGAAAGACAGATATACCAGAGAAGATCCAGCCCACTAAATTCTGTCTATTCTGGGGTGTTGGTACCTAAAATTAGTTCATGTTCAGAATAGAGTTACAAATTGCTTAGCTTTGCAGACACAAAATTCATAAGATTCTTCCTCATGACTGAGATTGCCATACCCTTTCTTAGTCACACAAGTTCACAGAATATGGGTGCCTAAAACCCTGCTATACATGAAATTCATCTGTGTTCAGAAAAAAAAAAACAAAAAAAACAATAA
>VZRZ01008555.1:1927654-1938787 GCA_013398175.1 Climacteris rufus
CCCCGCCCCCAGGAATCAGGAGACATTCAGCGCTAAGTCTATCTATGTTGAATTAACACGTGCAAAGAAAAGGCACTCTGTTTTGAGGAGACACCGCGACGGGAAACCGGGGTTAACGGGAAATACGAATGCCTCGGGGGGAAAGAAAAAAAAATTAAAAGCTTTCACAGAAGTCTTAAGGGTGTTTTGCCTTTGGGCAGCGCAGGGCCCGGCCCGCGGCTGTGTCTCGCCGTGCCGCCGCAGGGCCAGGAGAGGGAGCCGGCGGCCTCGCAGCCCATTCCCGCAGCCCATTCCCGCAGCCCTTTCCGCAGCCCATTCCCGCAGCCCGTTCCCCAGGCGTTCCCGCAGCCCATTCCCCAGGCCGTTCCCGCAGCCCATTCCGCAGGCCGTTCCCCAGGCGTTCCCGCAGCCCGGCCTCGCCCGCCGCCGCCCGGGAGGGGGGCTCCGGCAGGGGTGCGGGGAGCCTGCAGTTCACACAGACGGTGTCGATGGCTGTGGAGAGAGTGGATGGTCTCTGGGGATGGCAGGCTGCCAGGAAGGGATGGGATCCACCTGGATGGGGCAGCAGAACCAGCACTGTCCACAGGCTGGACAAGCTGATGTGTAGGGATTTACTCTGGGAATGAGGTGGGGAGGGGATGAAGAGAAGGAAGAGAAGGCCAACAGTGAAGTGCAGGGGTTGTGGGCTGGCTTAAGACCACATCCTGGGGTTCAAGGCCAGGATGGATGGCAACCTGACCAACCTGGTCTAGTGAGTGGCATCCCTGCTCATGGCAGCGGGGTTGGAATTAGATAATCTTAAAGGTCCCTTCTAACCCAAAGCATTCTATGACTCTATGAATTTTAAGCACAGGGTGCTGGGTGGCATGGACAGGGAACACCCTGGAAACAATGAAACAGGCTGGAAGGGCCCTGCCTGCAGCACAGACACACCTATGCTGAGAGGGTGACACACGGGAAAGCTCTCACACCTTTTGGGGAATCAGCACACGTAAGTGCCTACATCTGCAGCATGGGGAGCAGGCAGGGCTGTGGTGTAGTTGCAACCACAGACAAGTAGTGGGATGGTTCACACAAATGGAGTGTTGTGATGGAAGGGTACAGTTTCTCTTAAGAACACCAGGCTGGGCTGGTGAGGAGGTAGAGTTGCCCCTTATGTGTGAAAGCAGCAAGGATGAACAGAGCTGTACTTGGAGACAGTGAGGACTGCTGAGAACCTTCTTCAAGCTACTGGAAGAAGCCTCAAGGTTGTAGGCCCTAGTCCTCATGGGAGATGTTAACCACCCTGCTATGTGATGAAGGGATCAAGACACCAGGTTCCTTGTTGTACTGAGGAACACAAAACTGGACACAGTACTCCAGGTCTGGCCTCACCAAAGCTGAACAAAAGGGTGGGATCACCCCAGCCTGCTGGCAAAATTGTCCCTAACATAGCCCAGGATACCGTTGCCCGTTTTTGCTGCAGGGGCACATTGCTGGTTTATGTCCAATATGGTGTTCACCAGGAGCCCCAGGTCCTTCTCTCCAGAGCTACTTTATAACTGGGTGGCCCACAGCACACACTGGTGGGTGGGGTTGTTTTTTTTCAGATGCAGGACTTCTTGTTGAACTTCAGAAGGTTCCTGTCAGCACATTTCTCCAGCCTGTTGGGGTCCCTCTGGATGGCAACATGACCCTGTGGTGCCATGCAGATAGTGCTGACTTGCTGAGGGCACACTCAATCTGTTATATTTGACCCTCCTTTGGGGAGGGACTAGGTGATCTCTGGAGATGCCTTCCAGCTTCTGTGATACTGTAATTCTGTGATACTCAGCAGTTTTCATACCCCAAGTAAATTACTCCAATGAATAAAAAAGGGAAAAATAAAGCACTACTATGAGTGCAACACTGCATGAGTACAATCAATATTCATCAAACAGAAAAAGCAAAAAATCAATAAGGTAAAAATTAAAGAGTAAAAGAAAAAGAAATCTTCTCTTTCGATAAACAGGCACAACAGATCTCCATGCCACACACCATGGATTCTTTCTCTTTCTGTGCATACTTTCAGCTAATGGATCCACATACGCAGCAGGAAGAGTTAAGGCTGCAGGGACAATAATTTCATAATTGTTGGTGAGGTGCCTTCAAAATCTGGCATTGTTTCCATATGGTGAGTTTCCCTTTATGTGTATAGTATGCACCTAACATATATATGCAAATGAATATCTATATATACACACATATACATTTACACATATATATGCATTCCTTCCTGGGAAATGTAAATATGTCCTCAGGGCTGAACAATGAATATTTATTAATAGCCAGTTCTCTCTCTGTGAGAACAAACGTCTAAGAAATCAGCAGAAAATAGGTAAGGCATATATTTCAGTGCTAGTATGTAGTACGTAGAATATCTCATTGCAATTTTTTATTAAGACAAATAATGCTGATGAAGTTCAGGACTTGTCTTTTTCACAAGGTGAGTTCTGGGTTTCCCTTGCATGTTTGTAAGGAGGTTAGACACAGAGAAGTTTCACACAGGAAAGGGAGGTAGTGTGAAGCTCCCTTTGTCCCTAGCTGTGGTGCTCTTCCAGCTGCCTCTAGGACCATGACAGGGCACAGAGATGGTGAGTGGTGTGGAGCTCCCTTCATCCAGAGCTGTGGGGACCCTGTAGCCACCTGTAGGACCACCATGTGGTACAGAATGAAGATACATGTGTTTCCTTAAGCTTAGATTGATGTCCTAATACAAGTTGCAGTGTTCTTCAGCTGAGTGGTGGAGGAGGGAGAGGACTGACAAATGCCATGATCTGGTTGTGGCTCACTCTGGAGCTGTAATTGTCAAAGACAGCAGAATCAACTTATGGAGCAGCCACCCTCTGTCAACAGGGGAAACCCTTTCCTCCCTGCTTGGGGCTTTCCCAGCCTCACACCAGGACTGTCCATCCCATACTTCCCTGTCAGCCAGAACACACTTGTCCTGGGCCAGCCCCACTGTAACAGGGACCACTACCATCATTCTGCCCACTGTGACATGGCCACTAGATTATTAGGGCTTGGTGCCAGGACCTCCTGTGGGGCCCAATCCTTGGCCAGCCAGGGAATTTGGAGCTGTTTCTGCCTGCGGTTTTGGGAAGCTTCCCTGTGAGACCATGACAGGGTGCCCATTTGTCTTGTAGAGCACTGACAACTCTCTGGCTGAGTGGCACAGGAGGGAGAAGACAGGAGCATTCTATGGTCTGGTCACATCCCTGTCTGGTTGTACACCTGCAATAGACAGGAGAAGCAAGGGAGGAACAGCCTTTCTCCATTGCCACAGGCAGATCTTGTTTTCCTACCCTCCCCACTCCTCCCTGACTTTTCCCTCAGCGTTTTTTCACCTGTGTCCTCCATGGCCACACTGGGCTGGTGCAGGCCTTTGGGTGCCCATCCCAGGCACCACCAAGATTCTGCTCCCTATGACACAAAGCCCAGAGTCAGTACTCTGTCACTGTTACACAGCTATTATCTTCCTCCATTCAAGCAAGACAAAACAAATAAAAATAATAATAACCAAACAAAAACAACTGCTAATGTTGGGCAGGGAAATTAAATAGCTGTAGGAGCAATTTAAGGAACAGCAGCTCAGCAAAGGTTAAAGAGAATTGAAAGCTGCAGATCTTACCCACTACCTATTTTTAAAATTCTTTGTGGTAATTCATGCTGAGATGGGTGAGTATAAGTGTTAATTCTGGAAGAAAAATGCTTGTTGAATTGAATAGATGTAATGTTTCACACCTTTGGAATTAGAGATTTCCAATGCCAAATCCTGAACCCCTGAGTAGTTGACATGTTTCAGGATGTTTCAGCTTGAACTGCAGGGCTTGTATCTGCCTTTCTCCTAAATGAGCTGAAGATTATGCCAGGAGCTGTCCTGTGCCATACAGTTTGGTTAGGCACCAGAAATTAGCTTCCGTATGCTTGGTTCACCACAGACCATTATCTCCTCTATAATTGGCAGGACCAGAGTCAGTGGGCACAAACTGTAACACAGAAGCCTCTGCCTGAACATCAGGAAGCAAGTCATTACCATGAGGGTGACCCAGCATGGGCACAGTTGCCCAAGGACATTGTGGAGTCTTCATCCTTTGAGATACTCAAAAGCCATCAAGATGCACTTCAGGGCAACTGGCTTCAGGTGGTCCTGCTTGAGCAGGAGGGTTGGACCAGATGCCCTGTAGGAGTCCTTTCCAACCTCAGCCATGCTGTGATTCTGTAATATATATGTATATTTCAGATTAAAACAACCAGAAACTTTCCATTTTGCATCCCTATATAATTTCCTGAAACTTTTAACAGTTTACACTAACATTTTCCATGCTTTGCTTTGAGATGGAAAATGTTTTCTAAAGTATTTCAGCTATTCGTGAATGCACTGTTACTCAAACATATAACTGGAGTGCAATGCCTTTTTATGAGAGGGGGAAGGGAGGAAGTAGTGTTAGGAAAATTTTAGCAGTCTTTTTCACCTTCATTAACTTCCATGTTGTACTCTCTTGTGAGGCTATGGCAGAAACATAAGCACAGCCTGTGGAGGAGTGGTTCCTTAGAACAGAGGGAGGTAACAGTATGGCAGAGGTTTGATTCCCTAAATTGAAGCATGGGATCAGGCATCCTAAGAAGTAGGACCCGGAGGTAGTGTTTAGTGGGAGGGTTGGAGCATGGTCTTGGGTGCTCCTGTCCATCCTGACTTTCAGCTCTGAGGAGCGTGTTGCGCTCCCACCACATGATTCAGGTCAAGGAGAGAGGGTACATCCCCTGTTCTCACTGTGAGACTGGCTCTGTCCTGCACTCCATCACACATGTTAAGGCAGTTTTAATAGTTTTTTCATGGAGAAACTTTTGGTTCTGGAAGCATTGCCTTCACTGTTGACTAAAAGCTGGTCACAACACCAGAACTATGCCTTTTGTCGTCTCTGTGTGCTCCCTGCTCCAGTATGTATAAATCATGAGCCACTAAAATACTTTTTCACAATCTTTAAAGATATCCTGAAGATGACAGCTGCATCTTCTGAGGTTTCTGTTGGCCTCGAGCAGGCACCTACTCCTGGTGTGTGCCAGGATTGTTCCTGGATCATCCCTGCCCTGCAGTCATCCAGCATTTCTGACCATTTTCCAAAAGCAGGACCTACAGTGCCCTTGGGTACATGAGAAGCATTGCAGAGATAGGGATGGGAAAGGGAAAAAAAGGAAAGTAGTAAGAGAATAAGGCAAGGAGCAAAATTAGGAACCAGAGCTTGGAGGAAGGATAAATGCAGTGATGCAGGAGCAGCAGTTGCCCAAAGGATGAAGCAAGAGCAGGAAGAAGCAAGCAACAGAACAGAGTGCAGAGCTATAGAAATTTGGGGAGGTAAAGCCAAAAGCCACAAGCAACAGAGACAGGAAAGTTCATAAGCAGTAGGAATTCTTGTCCAGACCCTGCAGTGGTGAGGTGGGTTTCCCCTGGCTGTATGACAGTCACCCACCAAAGCCACTCTATCACTGCCCTCCTCATCTGGACAGGAAAGAGGAAAAGAAGAAAGGCTCATAGATCAAGATGAGGGGAGGGAGACATCACCAGTGACCGTCATGGACAAAACAGACTCCTCTTGGGGAAATTAATTTAATTTTGTAAAAAATATTCAAGTAGAATAATGAGAAATAAAACAAAATTTGAAAACACTTTCACCAAAACATTTTCCTCTTCCTGGGCTCAACTTTACACCTGGTTTTCTCTACCTTCTCCTCTCCGCTGGCACAGGAGGAAGGGGGATGAAGGCTCTGGTAAGTTAATTACATAATATCTCTGCTGCTTATTCCTCTTTTTGGGGTCACTCCCATGGGAGACAGTCCTCCAGAAAATTCTCAAACAGGACCTCTGACCACAGGGTGCAGTTCTTTTTGAACAGCTCCAGTGTGGGCCCCTTCCACGGGGTACAGTCCTTCAGGAACTGTCTGCTCCAACATGGGTTTCCTGTGGGGTCCTGCCTGCTCCAGAGTGGGCTCCACTTCTCCACAGAGACACAGATGCTTCTAGGAGCCTTCTCCAGTACGGCTTCCCATAGGGTCACAGACTCTTTTGGGCACCCTCTGCTCCAGTGTGGGGTCTTGCACAGGCTGCAGGTGGATCTCTGTTCCACTGTGGATCTCCTTGGGCTGCAGGGACACAGTTGCCTCACCGTTGTCTGCACCACGGGCTGCAGGGGTATCTCTGCTCTGGTGCCTGGAGCACCTGCTCCTCCTCCTTCTGCACAAACCTTGATGTCTGCAGGGCTGTTCCTCTCACATATTTTCACTTCTCTCTCTGCTACTGTCGTGCATGTTTTTTTCCTCCCTTCTCAACTCTGCATTGTGGTTTAGGACTGGTATTATTCAATTCAGTAACCCTGCTAAAACCACACCACTACTCATTCTTGTAGCCAGATGCCATTGGCTCTGTTGAACACAGGGGAAGCTTCTGAGCAGCTTCTGATAGAAGTTACCCTTGTAGCCCCCATCAAAAACCTTGCTATGCAAACTCAATACAAATGAACATAAAATTTCCTAACTCTTATTAGATAATTCTCTATTGTTTTGGTATTCTGCTGCAGTATTAATCATTGCCACAACTTATTCTGTCAAACATAATAGAATTATGCTCCTGCAGTTTCAGAGGTGGCAGATGAACTATCTTCTGATCTCTGGTAATGCCAAACAGAATGTGGCCTTATTGTAGAGTGCTGTCTCAGGACCCTGGATATTCCAGACAGTTTATATAAATTTCCAGTGTACAAGTCAGGAAATGTATACCTACAGTTAGGCAATGTGAATATTTCCTCAACAGCACTATTTTCTTTTTATACATTGGTATGCTCTGTCCCAATGCCAAAGACACACAGTGCTAATTCTCCTGCATTTCTTATGCAGTAAATAGCTTGGTACTGTGTTGCAGCAAAATGAGATGCTGTAGCTAAGTGGTTAAGGAAATGTGCAATATATCCAGAAATGTCAGCATGTGCCCTTGTTCTCTATGAGTTCTTGTTATGAGTGTTTGCTCCCTTTTCCCTAACTGAACCAGCCAGGAAAAGCTTTCTTCTTTTCAGCTGGGGAATAAAAGAGGACTGAATTTTTTGTTAGCCACATTGTTCTTTTATCTGCCAGTGGCTACTGAATTTGGAAATATTATGCATCATAACACAGCAGGCCATATAGCCTCAGGTGAACATACAGCCACCACTGTGAGTCTGTGTATTGATTTTATTACCATGCTGTCTTGAAGAGCTGGTCTTATATCTGTCAGCTGCCAGGGACCTCGGGTGATAATGACTTGAACTTTGTGGGTTTCTTATTAAAAGCCTGTGGCACTCAGAATGTCTTTTTACATTTAATTGATATTTTGTCAAATTTCTCACATCATATATTGCTGATTTGTCTTATTGAATTGGCGACTGATGCAATCACACAGTTACATATACAAAACCAAAATGAGTGGTGGTATTTTCGGTACTGTGTTTGTATTGAGAGCTTTGGTATCTGGTAGCACACATCACAGATATCAGGGAAAGTTTCTTTGATCTGGCTATACAAATAAATAAAATAAGTCCAGAGATCACTGTCATAGTCTTAGAGCCCAAGGGTCTTACGGGCATCCTCTAATCCCTGCAACTTCTCTGGACTTTTACAAAAATAGTCTTTTTATATTTAATTTCTTTTTTTTCTTACTTGTAGGGTGTGAAAGGACATGAAGACTGTTATCTACCAGAATGATGTTCTTATAGCATGAACCTGTGGGAATGTGTTGCATGAAGTGTCTTGTGGCAAGAGGAGTCTTTGAGGGTACAGCGTTGACTGCTGCCAAGTTAAGAGCGTGTAGGGCGGGGGACACCCAAACCACTGCATTCTTCTCCATGTGGCCTTTTGGGAATGGTCCTGGCACAAGTTATCCCCTGAACTGTGCCCAGTCATTGTCTTGGAGCATTCTAACTGGGACAGGCAATAACCCTGCCAGGGAATATGCTAGCAATTATGCACTGCAGAAGGCTGACAGTCCCGCATAGTGCTCAACTTCACTGCCTGGCACTTTTCCATTCAACAGCATAGATATGTCCTGTGTTTTAAAGAATGTCTTTCAGAAATATTACGAGGTTAGGTTATCAACAATTCTCTTACATCTAACTCTTCCCATAGACTATGTGTGAAGCTTTCTAATTTTTGCATTGTTTTCTACAGCACAGGACCATGTCAGCATTGCCACTTCAGCTCAACCAGTAGTGTATTTGCTCTGTGTTAATGGATATTATTATGTTGGCCCTTTTTCCCTTGAACAATTCAACTGTCCTTGCTGTTTGGAGGCATTTCTCTAGATCTGTCTCCCTCAAGAATGCCTCCTGCAAACTGGACTACTCTTTCCCAGAGAAAACCCTAAATTCAATTATGGAATATTTAATGTCTATAAAATTACACATATTGTTTCCAGTTCTGAATATGTGTTCAATATTCATTTAGATTTTCAAATTTCTGGATAAAATGAAAGAAAACAACAAAGCAAAGCAAAAATATTCTAGTAGTTCTCACTTCTTATATAGTCATGGTATAACTTCTTGTAACACAAATGGAACATAACTAGACCTTAGACTGCTTCTATCTATTACTGTAAGGGTCTTCATAGAAGAGCTGTGACAGAAAGGTTTACTATAACCAGCAAATACAATTTCCATTTACTAACTCTGGTGATGTGATACAGAAATCTGAAGATACTTTGCAAGAAATGCAGAATCAATAATAATTGGTTCAACCACAATAGTGCGATAGTACATTTATCTACTGATTAAAGATTAATACAAGTTTAAGTAAATAGTTTGACACCTTTATACACAAATACATACATCATTAAGTAAAGTATTGGATTACTTCCAGTGTAAATAAACTTAAAAAAAAAGTATGGAAAAAATCTGTAAAGGATGATTTCTCTGAAAGTAAAATATAGTAGTTATTGGTGGTGTGACCTCTTTTGTAAAATTAGGAGTATGAATTTACAAGAACATATGTATAAGATTAGGTTTATAGCATTGAATTTTTTATATTCTGCATTTGTGTAGCCTCTGCATATATGATGCTAATTTTTCCTGCATTTTTCCATGAAATAGTGCTGTTACATCAATAATAGGGGAAAATCTTTAGGTATCTGCATAGGTAGTAAGAATGAGACCCAGAGGTCAGACCTTGTAAATAACCGTGTTGTGACCTAAGGCACCAAGTTGATTCAGTAAGAAATTGATTAGCTGATCTTTCTGTTGTCTCATTCTGTCTGGAGTTATCAAAAATCTTGCTCAGCTGCTCCATGCTTCAGGCATTACTTACAACAGCAATGTCATTCTCATATCTCTTATCTTCCTATAGGTAGGATAGTTAGAAAAAAATTACTTCAATTTCAAATTTTCTCTCATGGCTTTCTGCTGTTTTTCTCTTCTGGTTTTGCCGTCTGAGTTATGGTTTTGCTTTGCTTGTAAAAAAAGAAGAGAAAACTCATTGTTTTGCTTAAAACTGCAAGAAGCTTTCTGGCTCTTTTTCTTGCCTTTCCATTAAAGAACCCTGGGGAAACTCTAAGACTAATTTTTGACCATAACAAAAAAAAAGATCCTGCTTTTTACTGTAATAAAGCATGGGATTATCTTAGGAACTCATGACTCTGGGGATTTAGTCTTTAAGACTAAGTAGTGATTATTACTAAAATTCAAGATAAAAACAATTCTGCTGATTTAGAATAAGCTCTGCCCTTCTAGAGCTGCAGAATAAGACCAGTAAGCTGAATATTAGCCAGTAGGAAGTACTATGGTTTTGCATATATAGAATTGTTTAGTTTATCTTTTGAGATGTCTTAATCTTGATGAAAGAAACTGCAATTAGTTCTTCAGAAAGCTTCACAGATAAGTCGCCTGCTTGCCTCCCCACACTAATTGTGGTTTCCTTATCCTGTATGCTCCCTTTATGTTTCACTGACTCACTCCAAGCCTGTCCTTACATATCAGGCTTTTCTGCTTCAGCATATTCCAGGATTCTGCCCACTGGAGAGGCTGAGCCTGAGAAACAGCTAAATGTGCATCCTTCTGGTGTCAAAAGTAAACGGGAATGGTCTTGCCTTGTTTACTCTTAACAAGTCTTGACAGTGGCCCCTTGCAAAAAGACAAGGTTTTCTTAGTAAATGTGTTCGTGAAAAACTTGTTTTGATTGACAACAGTGACAATGCCCCTAAGGGATATCATACTGTAATGGAGCTCCTGCCTTCTTTGCACACAGAGAAGGAGTAATGTGTGCTGGCACACCTGAGTGGAGGCTTGTTTCTTTCCAAATAAGTTTTGATTTTTTTTTTCCTGTTCTTTTTTGTTTCTAGAAAGCATAAAGTCTGTTAAAACCTGCTTTGGAGACATTCCTGTGAGATGCTAGAAAAAGTGGAATTGAGATAGTTCTGTCCCCTGCACATTTGTCTTTTTCTCCTTTAATTAGAACAAAATTCCTGCTATTTCAGGTTTATCTTTTGCAATATAATTTAGTCAGTTGCCTATTCTTGCAATGTGTTGTATCAACACATCATCATCATAAGTGACAGCTGTGCAAATCTGTCACAATAAATATAGTAATAATTTTATTATTGTCTCTGTTGTTAGAATGTGTTCGGGGCAGGGCTGAAGCATCTCTACTTCTGAAAAAAATGTGAAACATGAAATGAGTAATAAACCACTGCATACAGTATGTGTATGTGGATACAGTACATATATATGCTGCACAGACATGTGCATTTATAATAGCATGCTTTAATTATGGTGAAAGTTCTGTCAGCATTTCCAGTGTAAACATCATTTTCAGGATTTATTACACAGCTATAGGATTAGATCCCAGATAGAATTTGGCAAATGAGGCCTCAGCCTGGGTAACAAATCCTTCTATAGGTTTCTTTCTAAAGGAATTGCTTTATAATGTATATAAACACAAAGAGAAACAGATGTTTGCAAAGTTTTTATTTGTGATGCTGTAAATAAAAACCAGCACAGGTTTAAGAAGTTTGCTTCAGAGAAGTACCTAAGTTAAAAAAAAGGAAAAAAAAATTACTCACCTTGCCCAGCATAGTCTACTTTTTTTTTCAGTGTTTCAGGG